>JAMZAV010014781.1:0-25609 GCA_024449915.1 Sweltsa coloradensis | reverse complement strand
GTACTTAAGCCAGAACGGTTTTCTATCTATAAACCCTGAAACTAAATAAAAAAGAGCGGTGGGGCATCCATCAACGCGACTATATAGCCTATCATATTAAAACCCAATTAGTAGTTAAAAACACTGTTTTCAATTGTATTCATCACAAGTTTTTCTGTATTGGTTTCTAGCATACGTAAAAGTATGAACTCTTTGGTCGTGTGGTTAGAGGCTCTGCTTCCAATGCAGAAGGTCCAGGGTTCGATTTCCGCTGTAGGCAGATTTATTTAGAGTTCTGATGTGGATTCGAGTCCATCAGTTCTTAGGAATGTGTAAACGGTGACTCTGGGCTTGGAGTCGTCCTAGCATCGATGCACATAATAAATAAGGTTATAACACCGGTAATGAAAGCAGTATAAGACTGATGTGCTGCGTGACTGTGAAGTGCCTAAACTATTTGTCTTTATACACTACTTACATATAATCAGTGGCGTAACTACAAAGGGCGAATTTGGTCAGAGGGGGGCGAGGGGGAGCGCAACTTTTATTTGAAATTAATTATTTTCTTAGATATTATATAAATGTTGATACATTTTTCTTATTTTGCAATTTTTTCATATATTTTTTTAAGGTTTTTGTAAAAAAAAAATTGTCAAAATACTCCTATCACACTTAGAATCGAAATTTTTGCCGGGGCTGTGCGCTTCGCACCCGTATCAACTGGGGGGGGCCAACCCCCCTCAGACCCCCCATTGTTCCCAAACGTGCTCGTTACCCAGGAAAGAGCGTATACCCATAAATTATTTTTGGATGATACCACTGACTATCACTGTACCAGTGTACCTACATATCCCTTTCACTAGTTGTGCTGACCATTGATCTTTGGAGGATACAACAATGTTCGCTCCGCGAAAAATAAGGGCAAGTTACGCCAATGTATGTAATATACTGACAAGTGTTGGCTCAATGGCTTGACTGATTCGGGAGGTCTCGGGTTCTGAATCCCGTCACAACCTGTCCTGATTATTATTGTAGTATCGTATGCTACCATATTATAACAATGCAGTGATAGCAATAATAGGCTATAAAACTTGTGTCCTGACCGGGGATCTTACCCGGGTCTAGGCGGGGAAGCGATATATCTAGACGGCCTTGGTCTAGGTTATAGCAGTTGAGTGGTGTGTATCCTGTGACCAGATTGTTCTGGACTTGAACCCAAGTCGCGTCACATTTTACTGACAATAATTTTTATGTTGATGGTCTAGCCTGTATTCAGAATAATAATAATATTATACTTATTTCAAATGTTGCGTAATGTTCTTTATTTGCAATCCCTCATTCCATAGAATAATGATCATTGCATAGAGACAAAAACTAAACATTAATTGAATTATTTTTGGTTTTCCTCTCATTATGTGATAGGTTCGTAACACTCAATACAAAATGTGAGAATGTAAACACTTCTTTATACTTGACGGACGACACGTCATTTTACGCCAGCTCGTGAATGTTGATATTTGATCTCAGTGCGACCTTGGGAAATGTTGTGAGGGGGCTGAGCGCATCTCGCGTCTTTTCAAACCTTTTTTGCAGTACAAACAGATCCCGCCTCGTGTAAATAACGGCTCGCATTGGGGGGACAAATTAAAAATTTTTGAGGGGAAATTCTGAGGCCCTCCTCAACACGCCTCCCGAAACCCCCTCACCCAGTCCTTTCATCCCAAGATTATGCTTAACCCCCTGGACCCCTTTTAAACTTTCATGGAGGCCGACCCCTACACCCTTCCGCCCCTTTTTACCTCATGGGTAAAAAAATAGTTTTTTTGGCACTGCCTTGCCTTGCTCCAGGTCAGACACACTTGCTAATATTTAACAGAAATTTGGGCTTTACAATTTGGCTTGTGACCCAAAATTTCCATAAAATCACCCAGTACTCCCGGTAGGTGTTGGATCCCAGACCTAAAGGCCCCTTTTCTTGGAAGGAATGTTTTTTTAAAGTGTCAAACTTATTGAAGCTTTGGGGCCCCATCTATCAACCCGTTTTTTCTTCAATTTGTGGCTTTTTTGGTCCAAAAATGTGTAAATGGTGTGTGGGAATTTGGCTTAATTCTGGCGTTTGAAAAATTGCCAAAAAAAGTTCGTTTTTTTTTCCCCAAAAAAATATTCGATAGAAGACCTGGGCAAAACGCGTTTTCAATTTAAACCCCTTCAAATCAAAAAATGGCGAAAAAATGGATGGGAGTGGGTGGAGCCTTGGATCCAGTTGTGTTTGGTTTTTTAAAAATTGTGTAATTTACCCCCTTATAAAGGTTGGTCGAATGCGGGTAACGACTACGTGTTCATGCCTACTTTCACATCGTTTGGTCAAAAAAAGAAGGCGTGTCCGGGAGGATGCCCGTAATAAAAAAGGGAAAAATAGAGGTGTGTATGTTTTTTTACTTTTTTCTCAAATTTTTTTGGAAAAATTGAAAAAGGGGTGTTATTTTTTTATTGTATTTTCGCATTTCTCGCATTGCAATACTTTATAAATCAATCGTTATAACTTAAAAAAAAAAATGTATATGAATTGCAATAATACGTGCGTAAGTACCCACTCACCACATTTTTTATCCGAAAAAAGGGCCCCTACACCTAGTGTTTCCCTCCTGCGGAGTTAAAAAGGGGAAAAACCAATACTGATTATTTAATCAAAGAAATTTTTTTTTTTTAAGTGCAAGTATTTTTTTCGTTTTAGCTTTTTTCTTCGGAATTTTTTAGTTGAAAAGTGACTAAAAGTAAAAATAAAATTTAAAACGGGGTTATTTTTTAAGCAAATAGGAGAAAGGTTTTTTTTAAAACCATTTGGCCGCGTTTTTTTGGTTTTATAAAAAAAACAAAACACCACCTCACGCATTCATACAACGACCAACCCCTGTAAATCACGGTAGGCCACACATTCATATTTTTTCCATATTGCCTGGAACCACAAAGATGATGTTTTTGCTTTAAAAAACTATTTTTCCCCTCAGAAATGTCCGCGATCCTTCTCCAATCCATAATGGCCGAATACAAACTTTGGGGATTTACTTCCATTTAATGTAAAAAAACTTTTTAAAATGCATTTAAAAACCCAAGTTTTTAAGCTTTTCTGTATTGCGCCATGCTGTCGATAGAGTTAGATCCCCCCGAACGACGGCCATATTTACGAACCGGGGCAAATTTGTGAATTTGTTTTTTGGAATTTGTAAATTTTAATTTGGAATTTGCAAATTTGTAAATTTTGGGAATTCTTGTTTCCCGAATGGCATTGAGCTAGTCAACTCGCATAATAAAAAGCAACAAATAAGGACGCTTAACACTAAAAACGATTTAAATTTTCGGCATTATATTCAATTGCCGTTTTAAATTGTTTTTGTAGTACAAGGAAAATTTTAAACATTCAACAATTTAAAAATCTGCAACAATAAATTCCTCTTCAATTTTTTTTAACTTGATCATAATAATAAAAAAATACCCAAATAAATAAAATAAATAATACCCAATAAATCACAGTGTAAAATTCTCACTATTGACAATGGATTTATAGTTTAAATTCTAATAAAAGCAACAACAAAGGATGCTTACCTAAAAACTATTAATTATCGGCATATATTCAATTTCCGTTCTCTAAGTTATGTAATACAAGGAAATTATTGCATTTAAAAATTTAAAACGCTTTACATCAATCAAAAACAGGCTGTCAAAAAAGTGCGAATCTATGAATTTTTTTCCAGGCTGGCTGATTGTGTCGAGAAAATCGTAATACCCCCTTTATTTTTTATAATTTTAAATTTTTGTGATCGCTTTTTTTGTGAAAAAAAAGTAGGAATAAAATTGGAATTTATTAATGCCTCGTTGTAGGCCCATCTTAGCCCTAATAGGTTTTTTGAAAGAAAAAAATTTTTGGGGTTTGCAAAGTAAATGATATTTTAAATTTAAAAATCATCATAAATCAGTTCCAACTATATTTTGGGTTGAGTGGGGGTTTTTCGCCATTTTTTTAGGGCCTGAAACTGTAGGGCACTAAGCTTCCCCGACTCAGTTTTTTCCACATCATCTAACTCCTCCCCCTCCACCAATTTTTTCCCACTCTCTTCTGTCCTCCCACAGCTTTACTCTTTCCACTGCTCCCACATTCATCCTGTTTTCCAAGTCTTCTTTAATTAATTTTTCCCATTTTCTCTTGGCCTTCCTACTCTCTTTTCCCCCCCCCGCCCTTAAATTCTCGTCTTGGAATCCTCTCCTCCCCCCTTTTCATATGTCCAAACTATCTTAGACGTTCTCTTCCTAGCTTTAGCTTCAATCTCTTCAGTCCCAGTTATTTCCTTATTTCATTACTTCTTATCTTGTCCATCTTTATAACTCCCTTGATATTTCTTAAAAACTTCATTTCTGCTGCTTCCAGCTGACTCTTCTTTTGTTCCCACTGCCCATGTTACTGCCCCATATGTTAGTATAGTTTTTTTATTTTACATTTTTGTGGGAACAACTCATTCCATAGTAACTTTCTCACCAATTGGTAAAACCCTTCTGCTTTTTGTACTCTAGATGATACTTCCCTACACACTTTTGCATCTTTTGTCAATATACTTCCCAAATATTTAAATTCTTCTTTTTCTTCTAAGACTTCTCCACGTAGTACAATATTTTCCCGGTCTCTAGGCCTGCCCTTTGTCTTCTTTTTGCTTACGCAAACATTCACTCTTTTTCTGATTGATTTTTAGACCAAACTCTGTAGTTACTTCATTCCATCTGTCCACCTTCTCCTGCACTTCTCTGGCACTCTCACCCCAAATCAACACATCGTCCGCAAACACTAAGGTTCTTGTGTCTTTTCCATTCCAAAAGAATTGCATTAAATGTTTTAGTTTTTATTTATAAGTTAGAGCACGGAATTTTACCAAATTATTTAAGTAACCTTATAGATTATAACAATGGAAACACATTCAAACCTAACCTTAGAAATTATATGCATCCACAGGTAACTAGAAGGAACAATACTCGATCAATGCATTCAATATTTTATAGTGGAATTCGATTGTACAATCAATTAGATCAAGAGATAAAGAATGCAAAACATGTACACGAATTTAGAGATTGCTGCCTTACTTTTGTGAAAATAAAATTTCCTGTTTTGTGATTGTAGATTTGGAAAGTTTTGTAATTTTGTACATTTGGTAATAATTTGATATTTATGTAAATTTGGTGAATTTGTTAAATTTGTTCAGTTAGTATTTTTATCATTTTGTTAATTTAAATATTTTGATAATTTGTTAATTGGTAAATTTGATCATTTTGTTAATTTTTTGCAAATTTTGGTATTTTGTTAATTTGTTACTTTGGTGAATTTGTTGAAATTTGTTAACTATGTCAATTTATCAAATTGTTAATTTGTAAATTTGGTATTGAAAATTAATATTTTTGTATATTGTTATGTGTTGTATTTAAATAGCTTTATTTGCTAAATAAAGATTGATAATGATAATAATAATTTGTATTTGGTTTCACTCTTCTTATAATTTCATCCATTACAACAGTAAAGAGTGTTGGAGATAACACACTACCTTGTCGCAAGCCCTCATTTACTTGGAACCATTCTGACCTACAAATATGGATATAAACACTTGGATATAATTTCGAAACCTTACAAATGATTTTTAGTAGTCGTCGCATATTCGAGATTCTTGCAGCCAGACACTCCTATTATTCTGATTTGACGAATACGATATTTATTTTACTTTTACTCTCTCCCTCCTTCTTCAATTGTTTTTCTTATTTGTTTACTTATTTTCAAAGGTATTGATTGAACATTTATCCGGACCTTTTCACGAGATTGAATTAAAAGCACTTTATTTTTATTGCACCAATAAAATTCTACGAAGCCATGACGAGTCATCGTATGGCTATTTATCCTATCTAAAAATAGTAAATAATTTGCAGACGACAGACAGACCGACAGACGGACAGACAGACTGACAGACGGACGGACAGACGGACAGACAGACAGACAGACGGACAGACAGACATACAGTGACAGCGCACGCGCAAGTTGGACTTCGAGGTCTCTGGTTTGATTCCCACTTCTCGCAATTCTGTCTGTCTACGACTTTCAATGGTTTTCCCATCTGGGACTGTTCAATCCTTGTTGGGTTTCCCCTTACATTTGTCAAAATAAGCCCAACATAACAAGATGAGATTAGGCACTGGAGACGATCAACGAAAATACATTTATAACATAATTGCAGAAGTACATTCAATACCACATTTTGTGATCGCGGACATGCAAATATTACACAACAACACCGGATCATGACACATTTAAATTTGTCACAACATAATACTATGTTGACTTTATTGATTCATCGGCAATTTCCGTATGAATAAAAATTATCACGCAAACCGAAGTCAGATCGTTAGTGAAAATAATCACATTCTTGTAGCGCGTCATTCTGGTGAGTAACTGGATGCTGAACAGTGTGTACCTCAAGTCAACTCACTTGTTGCATATTATTATCCGTCTGCCGGCGTCGCGATGTTCTTTGTCCCCGAGTGTACTCTATATGTGTGACCCACATAAGCGAGGATATTTTAGTGCATTGATTCCTTAAGTTCTCTAGAGGCTATTTGCCAAATTTACACTACACACCCATTAATTAGTAAAATACACCTAATATTGTCGAAACTTGCTGCAAAACAAAATCAATAATTTTTTGTTGGGTGCCTGGTCATTCTGGTATTTTAGGAAATGATGTCGCCGACCAAAGTGCCAAAGAAGCTGGTAACAAAACACAAGTTGATTGCCATTTAGTTGTAACGCCTGATCTAAAAGCATTCTCAGGCGGACGTGTGTTGTTCGCGCTCTTTGCTCTGGTCTCATTGGGCCTCCACAGTACATGGAGTTAGCTTCTGTTGCTGCTGTATGTGTTGTTTGTTCAAGTCTTTGCTGTGTCCTCGTTCTTATACGTCATTCTGTTTAATGTTTGTTTTCTTCAGGAGGTTATCTGTTCTGTCCAGACTGGAAGGTTTAGTTCTCTCTTTATTCTGTCCAGCTTCGTCATCTCAGTGTTGTGCTACGTCTGTTCCGTCCGTGCAGCCTGAGGAGTTGATGTACATGAAGTGCTATCCCAGCAAACACAAGAACTGTGCCCAGTACCAGGACAGTATCGTATTTTCCGGCTCAAGCAGTACTGGGCAGGTACCGTGTACATGGTACTGGGCCAGTAAAAAAGTGTCCTACCAACTTCCTATGCCAGCGGTGCCGGTCCGGTGTGGCCTTAGGTCCCGTCTGTATGGGGTTCGCGGCACCGGGGCGGAACGTCAGGGCCGGTACGTCGTCCGCGGCACCGGCCCGGTACGTCGTCCGCGGCACAGGGCACGCACGTCGTCCGCGGTACCGAACCGGTGCGGCGTTCGCGGTACCGGGCACGTACGTCGTCCGCGGCATCGGGGCCGGTACCTCGTTCGCGGCGCCGGGCCATTAAGTATCGGTGGTACCGGGACAGCACGGCCTCGACGGCACGCGCCCAGCACGCGCCCAGCATTAAAAACTAAAAAGGCACTACGCTGGCGCCATCTGGTAGCCACGCAAATAACCCAATTTGTAAACGAATTAAAAAAAAAATTGCATTTAATTAAGAGGTACAATTAAGATCATATTATTGATGACAGTGTATGGAAGAACAAGTACATGGTAGTAGACAGAACATGTTATACAGGAATACATTTTATCGTCATGAGCCGGACTCGAACACGAGATACCTTCCTCCACTCCCGCACGCCTTCACCACTCGGATACTGCACCTATAAGTAGCGGAGCGCGTTAGCTGGCTTATGAGAGTCTTGCCCATGAGCGGTAATTCGAAACATAAAACTGCAGAACATAACATGCGTTTACGACTCAAATTGTTAATAAGAATTGTTATTTTATTTTCTTTCTTACTGATATGGTTATTTGTGGGCGAACTTAGCATTAATTATTAATAATTTCAATGATATGCAACAAATACACTAGATAAAAACATTATATCGGGTTTATAATAATGACAATAATGTTGGCATTAATTATTAAAATTTGAGGCGGAAAAAATGTATTATAAAATTGTCTAGCCCTATGTATACAACAAGAAAAACCAATAATTTAGGTCTATACTTGGATTATACACAAAATAGAAGCATTATCTAAAAGTAATTTCGTGTAGCAGTCAGACTTTATAAACTTGATGTGAAACATAAATAAATAATACGTAATTCTGAATGCGTGAGGATTTGTGAGGAAATAATTTTAATTAGGCCTACTTAAATATGTAATTGTACAAATAATATAATACATTAATGTCGGGCAACACAATGGAAATGTCACAAGAGACTTGTTTTTGTATAAGATACCCTTTGTGAATCTGCTTAAAGTCGTTATATCAACTTGGAAAAACTTTTAATATGTTAAAGGTGTTGATGTTTTTAGAACATTGGTTAAAAGGGAAAAAATCCCAAAAAATTCTGCTGCGCTCGGCAGCGATTTTAGTGGTTTTCCGGCCGAACGTGGAATGACGTCATTGTACGCCCGGCTCGCTGGCTGACTTGAGCTTCGTATGCGCGCTCGGTCCCCCGCCCCGCATAAAGAGATAACATTGCAGTATAGTATCATCATTCAATAGTGCGGTGAAAGAATGTGCATCAGCTGAAGTAATAGTGTAATAATATCGATGCTATATTATAATGGTGTATGTTAGTCTAAATATAAAATGGTGATCAAGTGCAGGTGAATATAAAAATAATAATAGAAAATAAATTACACAAACAGCTATCATTTCATCGGTTTCCAAACTGTGATAAGTTATCATAAGCATACCAGCAACTATTGTCATACTTGTCTTTATTTTTCATAAAAAATATTTATTTTATATTTTTCCGTGCACATTTTGTCCTAATATTGTGAGCAAATGCATGTTTAATGCAATAACCATCATATGTAGAATCATTCAAAATCAATGATTGATAATAAACAGTCATTCTTTATAGAAGAGCGTTGTGCGCGAGTTTCACCCAACTTAAGCCCCAAACCATCTAGCAGACAATCACATTAGAAATAGAACCTTCCTAACACGACTGTACATGACACAAGCTCGCACTCACATTTATCTGAGCGGTCGTAAACACCCAGCGCGCAATCTGTGTTGTATACGTGATAAGTTATGCGATACTTGAGGATACTTCTTTCCACGCACTTACCAACGCACTCGTATTCAAACAAATACATATCATTTCTAATAAAGAAAACACAGATGACGATAGGGTGAGATAGGGCGAAAAAAGTGAAAACTAAACCTTCCAGTCTGGACAGAACATACAATCTCCAGAAGTTCATAAACAATAAACACAATGATGCAAGAACACAGCAGCCAAGACTTGCAGCAATAGAAGCTAACTCCTTGTACTGTGGAGGCCCTGTAAGAAGAGAACAAAGAGCCTGCACAAAACACGTCCACCTGCGACAAGAACAACAGACCGACGCGATGCGCGGCTCTCTGATGTGTGCCTGTAGCTGCACGTGGTAGTTAAAAGTTGCGGGGCGGCGAGTTCATATCGACGCTACACGTGAAGTGCATTGGATTTATTTGTAGGTTTTGAAAATTTATTCAAAATTCAATTCTTCAAGTAGGATAGATATTTAATGTTGTTTTAGGGCACTCAACAGTATAGAGTTATCAGTGCCCATGTCAATTGTATTGAAATCTTCCAAATTTTCTGTTTCCATAATTGTGGATTACCACCATGTTTTCTTCTTTCCAATGGAAGGAACGTAAGGGAAGACGAGGGGGGTTAATGGGAAGGAGTGAGGATGTTGATTGGATGGG
The DNA here is from genome assembly GCA_024449915.1 of Sweltsa coloradensis. Taxonomy (NCBI): domain Eukaryota; kingdom Metazoa; phylum Arthropoda; class Insecta; order Plecoptera; family Chloroperlidae; genus Sweltsa; species Sweltsa coloradensis. The sequence goes on along the minus strand of JAMZAV010014781.1, from coordinate 15,758 downwards.
TTAAACTGGGTGGAAACGGAGGAGTGCTCGTTGCAGAGAGGGCCGGCAAGTATGGAGACAAAAAAGTGAAAGAAGAAAATAAATATGAGTCTGTGTGAATGAAGAAAGGTGTGATAAAAAGTTGCGCGAGAGTTCTTCTTGCAACACGCACCCCAACCGGCCAGAGCTCGCCCTTAATTTTGGGGAATACACTACTCCCCCTAATCTCAGGCAGAACCACGGGAAGGTAGCGAGTTGTACTTTGAAGGCCCTTCAATTCTTCAACTAAAGCATTTTACTCCACTCCAGGAGTAAACTGGTTTTAAGGAAATGGGAGTAAAAATCACAGTTACTACAACGCGGTCAAAAGAACGGTATGAGATAGTTTTGCTGCTTCTACTCCTACTTCAGTAGCTGGTGTAAAAACCTTACTCCAGTCTCACTTGTAGTAAGTTACTACTGGACAAAAGAACGCCTCCAAGGTACACCCATCACAACTTACTCCTGGACAGAAAAAACGGTTTTTATTATCTACACGATCTCCTAGAGCATATGAACTTTTTCATTTTATAGATACATTTGGGGCACAAGCCCTGGATACCCCTCAATAAATACGAGGAGGTATGTGCCGTTGGCATTAGCCCATCACTATTTGTTCGAAAGTTAGCTGTGGCAATTTGTGGAGATGAGGTTCAGGCCACCCACTCAGTTACGGGAAGAAGAGGCCCAGCAAAGAGAGGTCAGCAGCCAAAGCCAGCAAAGCCAGGACAAGTTCTCGATGCAATGAAAGGTATGTTGGAAATGCCAATTTATGGGAAAACACAGATGAAATCATCCAAATAATCTATACCCACCCCCCTTATTTAGTGTATTCCCTTTAATTTTGATCTTAAAACATTGTTTTGTAGCCTACATTAAAAGTGTGTATATGGTATTACAACGCTTGTATTTGTTTTCTAGGCAAAAGAGCAAGATAGTACCTACAGTCTGCACCCCATGAAGTATTGCTGAGAGCACGGAGAATATTAAAGGATCTAATGCATTTTGATTTTAATTGTTGACAAAACAATCTCAGATGTGACTCGGTCTCCTAGAGATGCCATGCAAAAAACAACGTAACTTCCACGCCCTTATTTATTCGTCTATCATATTCAGTTAAAAAACGGATTTACAAAGGAGGACAACAAAATAAATCTACTTACAAAGAAGCAGATACAGCAAGAATGTTAAGTTAGGTAAATATTACAACAACAATGTATTTAAACACAATAATTTTATTAACAAATTAAGCTAGATTCCCAGAAGAACAGACAGAAGAGCGAATAACAATCAGTCTGGACAGAACAGACAACCTCATGTAGAAACAAACCCAAAACAAAAATGCAAGGACATTTCAGTCAACCCCAACAACACATTTTGCATAAACAGAAGCAATCTCTATGTACGGGTAGGCAAGACAAGAACATACTGGAGAGCGCAGTCAAAACACGTCCGCCTGCGACAAGAACAACAGACCGACTGCGAGGCGAGACTGTGCTGCGACTTGCGAGTGAATGTGGGTGTGAAGTGCAGTAAAAAGGTGCGGGGCGGCGAGGTCATATCGATTCTGCACGTCAAGTGCAATGAAGTCTGTATATGACATGAATGAAATATATTTTTTTGAGTTTAGCGGGGAAAGAGTGAAGTTTGTAGAGCCTCTACCCTATCAAACCTTGTATCAAACTGGTTTAAAATGTATAGGGACTTAAACATGTGTCGTTCAATGCCCATATTGCTTCTCATTTGCCATAGCTTTCCCAATTAGGCCCTTTTCTGGGCAGCTCCCCCTTATCTATAAAAATTTTAATTTTCAGTTTTTGTTAGAATTCTACGCAGTTCTAATGAGCGGTCATTTAAACATAAAACGGTTTCCCCCTCAAATTTGTTATTCAAGGATTGCCGAATGTGTTTTTCCCCTAGTCTCAAAGTGAAAAAGATCTTTTCCCAAAATTAAACAACCGACACAATTTTTTTAAAATGGAAAATGTTACGGTTTTGGGGTTCCCCGACATCGGGTTTTTTGCCCGAAAAAATTTTTTTACCAATTTTAACCCATGAAAGTATATGAATTATTAAATTTAAAAATACCCTTTTTATAGCCTTGTTTTTTCAAAAAAAGTTTTAAATAAATAAAAACCCCCTTAAAAACATTGGAACAATAAAGGGGAAACAATGCCGGGTGCTATTGTTGCCCAATCACAGAGCGAATTTTTTAACCTAAGGGTAATTTTTTCTAAAATAGACTGTCAATTAGGCAAAATGGAATATTTTATTCTTTCCAGACTTCTAACACTTCTCCTACCATGGGCAAAATAAACTCGCAACGCCAAATAGCTTGGAAGGCCATACACAAAAATGACCCCAGTTATAAAGAATTGATGAAAAAATTAACATCACCTACTACAAGAAAGTTAAGGAAAATTGATTGGATATTGATTAACGTCTCATATTTATTTATTTTTATTTATTAATGCAGCTTGGCTAATCGAGACGAAGGGGGGGACGTAAAGGGTGACGCGGGCAACGGGGTTTTGGACGGGCCCTGGGGCTGGCAAAAACCCAAAAGCGTATGGGGGGGCGGGGGTCCCCCACGTCGTTTGTCCCGCTGTGTCATCTCCTCCGTTTGTCATTGTGGGTTCGCCATCGGGGAGGATCAAAAGGGAAAGGGGGAAAGTTCCCCGACGATAAAATTCACTAAAAAAATTATTAAGGCATAAAGATGCTCTCGCCCAACGAAAATCACGCGCTGCTGCACGTAGCAAACTCCCAGGATGACATTGATTTTTAGAAACACCCAAAAAAATCTTTTCATCTGCTTTTTGGAAAGGGCTGTAAAGGGGACACTAAACAAGGGACTCCCAAAAATCCCTAAAACACGGAGAGTAGTACTCACGGGGTTTTTTAGAAATGGAAGGTGAACACATTTTACTAAAGTGAAGAAATTAGCAGAGTGACCCCAAACAGCAATCGTAATAGACCCAACATTCTGTTGCGTAACTTGTTTTCACGATTTCTAACCGTTCTCAATGTTTAAAAAACCAAAAGCTTTCAGAATGGACGGAAAGAGAAAGTTTGCCCATTGCGCCAAAATGTGAACCCTTTCGTGATTTGCACACAACGTTTGTGTATGAAATCCCATGAGAACTTCTCAGCTTTTCCCAAAACGGACCGAAGGGGTTTTGGAGGCTTTGGATCACAGAAAAATGACCTTGTTTCAAATTTTTGTGACAAGCATGCTCTGAATGCGAAGCGTACAAAATGTTACAGAACCCTTTTGGGAAGAAGACAGAACTCAAAGTATTCATGTTAAAAACAAGGTGGGGGAAAGAAGAAGGGACCGGGGATAGGGAAGCCTTTAAAAGGGGTCAGAGAAAACATTGCTTTTAATTGTTTTGTTTAAAATGTAATGTCGCTCACCCTACAGAAGTTTCTAACTTTTTTTACAGGCAAACTAAATTTGCTACAATCTCACTGCACCTGCAGCTTAGTGGCAAAACGTACTGGCTTTGGGGAATGGGGCCTTATCGGGGGACCCCCCCCCTCCCCCCGCGTCATCCCTTGCCCCTCCCTTCGTCTCGTTAGCCAAGTTGCATAATTGAGACGTTAAGCAATACCCAATCAAATCAATTAATCAATTATCGGGACTGGCACCCAAACCACATTGCAGTTCAAAAAAAAAAAATAAAAATGTTGTATCCATTTGAAAAGATCACCCGACCTTCCCAAATTTATTCTGTGCTCGGACCTGTGTGCCACAGAATAAAATAAATTTATGGCGTTGCTCGGGGCACTTTCTTGAGACCCAAAAATATTTCTGTTCAAGTAATATAACAAAATATTCGGAAAACTAGGGCACGTTAGTGAAACAAGTTGTCGTTTTCATCAAGATTGGGGGAAAACGTTGAGTAAGGCAGAGTTTTTTTAGCCCTGTATCCTGCTGCGGATGCTTAAGTCGAAAGCACCAAAGGCACCGCTGGAAATAATTCAAATGAAAAAAGGGGGATTTTTCAATTATAAATCTTTTTTTTTTTATATTCAAGTATTTGAAGTCCCATATTCCAAGGGAAAAAAAATTGTTTTAAATGATTCAAACAAATTTGCACACATTTCATCCCCTTTTCTTCGATGGGAGTGTGTAAAAAGTTTGTTGGCAATATAAAAAACCTCGGGGAAAAAAAGCCCCCAGTACGGTTTCTGGACGGGTCTTTTCCTCACGGGGTTCCGTTCCTTGAAAGCAAAGTGGTGCTCCCAGTGGAGAAATTAAGGACCTTCAGGAAATTTTGGGGGGGTTCATACAGCAAGTAACGTTGCGTTTTAAAAAGCAATGCAGCATGGGCCGGGCATTTTTAATCCCCGCATCATTACGCGGGTAAATTGTGTCGTTTTTATATTTGAGGGGGGCGTTGTTTTGTTTCCAGTTCAAGATGGATAGAATTAGTGTTTACCTGTCACCCTAGATAAGTAAGTGGAAGCCCAGATAATATTAATAATCCGTCCTAATTATGAATTTTTAAACATTTTTGCTAAAAAAGGCTACATTAAAATATATTTTTATAAATATATTATGTTTCTTGGTTTGTATAAAAAACTTTTGATTATAACTACCCATCTTAAAGCTTTTTTTTTTGTGGTAACCATATTCTAATTTCATTTTAAAACTATGTTTAACAACCCTTTGCCCTTTTGGAAAGGGAAGGGGGAAATAGATGTTAGTTGATAATAAACTTATTTTTTTCATTTTGGCAATAATTTACATAATTAATGGCCAATTGATTTATTTCTCTACTTTTTGGTTTGAGTTAGCTAAGCTTAATATTCATTTTTTAAATATTTCGAAAAAAAATATTTTATTTCGCAAAATTGTATTACCCCCATGCGTTAAAAAGATTTTTTTTTAAAAAATTTGATGATTCTTATCAAAACATTATTTCATAACCTCAATTATCCCGAAAGGGTTTTACTTTTGTGATACTTTAATATCCAAATAAAACCTATTTTGGAAAAAAAATTTATTATAAACCCGACTTTTTCACTAGAAATAGCAGCTAAATTTATGTAAAAGAGCCTGGGCCAGAGTACTGATATCTTTTTTTTAAATATTAATTAGATTTTTTGAAAATCTCCTACATCTTGCTCATAATTTAAAAAGGTAAGCCTAATTTTTATGTTCATCCAAAAATATATCGTGGATTGGGACAAAAATTTTTTATTTCTTTCGTTTTCATAAATTCTTTGTCCTATTCCCAAATGACTTTGCCTGTTTTGGGGGTTACGATTGTTTAAAAATTTTGATTTTTTTTATTTCATTATTTGGAACAATTTAAAGCAAATAAATAAAACTTATTGACCCAAAATTTTTAAAATTGAACTGTGAGATTAGGTTAAACTTCGAAATTGATTATCTCAAAATTCATGAAAAGGGGGAATGGACAAAAAAACATAAGCCGACGATTTGTCTTGCGTCATTCTTTGGCTGATCAGGGGATGATTTATCTAATCTTTGGTTAATACTCTTCGGGTAAGAGGCCGAATCATCCAAAATCTCATTTACAAATTATTTAAAAAAAGATCTCAAAAGGGTGTTTGATTTCTTTTGTGAAAATTGTAAAATTGACTCACCACCCTGCAGGGACCCGGGGCGGAATTTTTTTACGAAATTTAACAAATACTTTCTTTTTTCCAGATTAAGGAATCCATCATTTAATGCGACAAATTATTTTGTAACTCTAGACTGTCAGCACCAAATGAAAACATTTTTGGGGGGAAGCCAAAAAAATACCACCTCCCAATCATTTTCGGCACGGACATTCAGCACCCAAGGAAAATTTTTTCGATTCAAGAATGACATAAGTACAGATGGTGATGCTGTGTTTAAATCTCAAAAAAACTTGGCCCAAATTCATATGAAATAAATGAATTACCTCCAAACATAGATTTTATAATGTAGTCGTGGTGGATTTTTGGGGAGGCAAATCAGAGTCAATCATGGGAAACCCCTTTTGGACGGAAAATTTATAAAGAACTAAATAAGTTTAAACCCAGAAAGGGGGGAACTGGGTTAAAGGGGGTTTAGTAAAAACTTCCAGATTCTGGCTATGCTGTACGGGCGACTATAGCCGACCCTTAGACAATGTAGTAACCAAATTTAACGGTACTTAGGCTGCAGCTTTTTCTATCATCCTGGTAAAAAATTTATCAAACGTGAAAAATTGCATCTTGGTTTCCCTTTTTGTCAGAAGCGCAAAATTCGACTGATTGGCAATCTGCGCAACGACTCAAAAGTTAGAGGGTACAAAGGTGTATCCCCCCCAAATTCTCAAATGGTTTTGGAGTTTTGGGGTTTTTCGTCGCTAAGCAGGTGTTTTATTTTGGGGTTACAAGAAACTTCGGACTTTTGGGCAAGTATTCCCAATGTCTAATTATATAAAATCACCATAAAAAAAAAAAAACTTGATAAAGTCTCTCACTAATTTGTCCGCCAAACATGGGACATAGAACACGTGGGGCGTTCCAATAGATCAGATTGGGAAGCTAGAGAGTGGGGAATGTGGCTTCTTTTCTACCTGTACCATGTCTTACAGAAATTCTGAAAAATTGGATTTTAGAACACCTTGCGCTGCTGTCTAAAAGCATATTTACCCTGCTAATTTAAAATAAAACCCAGAAACGATCTGAAACACTCAAAAAAGCGTTTTCTAGATTTTTTTGGGGATAGCAGTTTCTTTACGGGGACAAAAGGGAATGACCTTTAACGTACCGTACTTGGGCAGCAGTACGTAATATGGTCCACTCGGGGGACATTACATTCCCATTTGAATCCGGAATCCATAAAATCCAAAAATTAATAAAAAAGCCCTCGTGGGTTTTCACAAGCACTGTCAAAGAATATTTATCAGAGATAGCCTGCCATCTCTAGAGCAAACATCCTTTACAGAGTATGGCGAAATTGTAGAAATATCCATGGACTCAAAGATGTTAAAAAGTAAAAAAAAGAGCAGTCCTCTAGATTGGGATTTCATTGCGAAACAATGGCCATAAAAAGACTACTGCAAGTTTTGGGGTTTTTTTGTTATTTGGGTTAAAGGGGACACAACACTAAGGTTATTAGTGCCCGTATTTTCTTTTAGAGGATGGTAATTTTTTAAATTCTCTTAAACAGCTTTGTTGATTTCAGATATTTAAAAACATTGGTTATATTCTCAGATTCATCAGATAAAATTTCTTTTAAAGTAGGTTTTAGTTTAAAATTATTCCTCTCGTCCATGTGTTGGGGACATTCTACAAAAATGTGCTTAACAGTTAAAATCTCACCACACTGCTCACATAGGGGTGGATCTTCGCCTCTTAGAAGGTATCCTTGAGTGAGATGTGTGTCCAATGCGTAGACGGGTCAGAACAACCTCTTCGCGTCGAGAAGAGCGCCTTGAAGAGATCCAGGGTGTTACATCGTCTTTTATTTCACAAAGCTTAGTTTGAAGAATGCTTTTAGATCTGGCGTTACAACTAAATTTCAATCAACTTGTGTTTTGTTACCAGCTTCTTTGGCACTTTGGTCGGCGACATCATTTCCTAAAATACCAGAATGACCAGGGACCCAACAAAAAACTATTGATTTTTGTTTTGCAGCAAGTTTCGACAATATTAGGTGTATTTTATTAATTAATGGGTGTGAAGTGTAAATTTGGCAAAAAGCCTCTAGTGAACTTAAAGAATCCGTGCATACTAAGAATTTGGAGTCCTTACTATCAAGAGCAAACAGGAGGCTTTGTAGAATTGCAAACATTTCTGCATTGAAGACGCTGTATGTGAAATGGAGTTTAAAGTTGATGTTGCTGCTCTCTGTTGTAAAGGCAGAGCCGACTGAATTGTTCACTTTTGAACCGCCTGTAAAAATATTTCTGAAATCTTTGTAGTTGTATCGGATTTCGTTGAATAGTGCTTGATATTGTATGTTTGATGTGGTGGCCTTTTTGTGTTTTGAGAGCTGTGTTATGCAGCATGGTTTTTTAAGTGTCCAAGGTTGGGTTTGCCCATTTGATTTATAAAAAAAAAGGGGGTTGTAATTTTTTAACCTGTATATTTTCCGGGGAAGGGGGATGCCCCCCGGGGTCACGGGGCTTCAGGCGAACTTCTTCCGTTTTTTGAAAATAATATATAATATGTTTTTGAAAATATAGTTTGATTTGTGTGGGGGAGGGGTTTCTCAGAAAACCGTTTGGGGGCTCGTATGTTGTTACAAACAAAAGGGAATGTTGGTAAAATTAAACAACAACGGGAAAATACACAAATTTTGGATAACTGCAGTAAAACCATCCTGATTCGAAAGAAAATCCAAAACCACCTTTTAATTGGTAAATTTTGAGCTCCCAACGTATGTTTTGACTCCCACCGATACTCCTCCCACAAGAAAACCGTAAAAAAAAAAAAATAAGACCGTTTTTTTCTATAGATTGATTGAAATTCCCTTTACGCCCTCTTTATTTATGCAATTTGGCCTAATCGAGATTAAGGGAGGGAGGGTAGGGTGAGGGGGGGGGTACGGGGGGGCCCGGGGCCTGTGCGGTCGGGAACCTTTCAAAACATTTGGGGGGGGCCCGGGTTTTCCCCCACGTCGTGGCCCGGCTCCGTCTGTGCCCTCATCCGTCCTTTGTTGTCTTTTTTGTCGCCTTTCGGGGGGAAATTTAAAAGGGGAAGAATTTTCCCCGACGACGAGTAAAGGGCCTCGCCCATTAGTTTTCGGGGAGTGAAACTCCTCCTTCCCAATACTTTAAAAGGTAAATTAACTCGACTAAACCCATTGAAACAATGCAACCCGTGTTCTAAATGCCTAAAATGACCATCTTTAAATTTTATTTATAAATTATATTTTAGGGTACAAATGGCAAAGTTTCACTCAGTGCAATTGATTTGCCCTTTTCACCCCCTAACCTTTTGAGTGATTTCTCAGGGGAAATTTATAAATTATTTTTCTGTGTTAATACATTATGTAAAATTTGGAAAAGGCACTCGTCGTTTGCTTTTGGGGCCCTGGGGGGGTTGGCTGGTGACTTTGATAAAAATATATTTATAAAAAAAAAAATTTGCTCTTATTTTGTGGGTCTTATTTTTCGGGTTTTTTAAGGGTTTTTAAGACTACTAAAAAAGGGAAATTTTAAATTCATTTTGGGCCCTCTTCCCAAACTGTAGCGAAAATAAAATAAAACTTTCATCTTTGCATTTTAAAAAAAAACTCCCAAAAATTATTATTTTTTTTAAGGGAGCTACCCAAAAATTGGGACATTAAAAAAAATGGAAACCAAAAAAAATACGAACCATAAAATTTTTCCACTATCGTTTACTGATCGTAAAATTTATATTATTTTGGGACCAATTATCTTTTTGTTTTAAAGGTAATTTAAACACTAAAAATTTTTCTTTTTATCATATTTTTAAGACTCCGTGCAAAAGAATAAACTTTTGGGGGGGGGGTTAAAAGAAAGATGATTATAATTTTTATGAAGTCGTGGGTACGATTCGCACCAACCAAAAATGGGCGAAGGGAAAAACAAACAGATTGGCACAAAACATAACGAGTCCAGGGTTTTTTCCCTAAAGTAACCCTTTTCAATTGCTTTCGGCAAATGCGCAAAATAGAACCCCGTAAATTGGCCCTTCGTTTTTCCCTTTTTGTACGTGAATTTTCCCAATTGGGAGCTTAATTCACAAATGGGCCCTTTAAAAAGTCTTTTTTAAATTTCCCCCAATTTTCTCACCTTATTCCCCTCCCAATTTTTTGCCCCAAAAAACTGTAAATTTTTCCACCAAAAAAGTCATTTTGCTAAAAGCAGCCCAAGGGGGTCCTTAACCTCAAAAACCCCAAAAGTTTCCCCCCAAATAAACTCTCAAACCAGTTTTGGGGCATATTTAGCATTTTGTATTAAAACTCAGATTTCACGGGGGCCTTGCACCCTCCGAAATTTTAAAGGCCTAGTGGGCCCAGACTATGGCCCGTGGGTTGAAGGGTTTTATTCAAAAAGTTGGGGGCCCTAATGTATGGGGCCAAACATGGAAACACACATTAAAAAACCACACCCAAAAGGCAACGTAAAGGTTGCCCCCCTCGTTGTCATTAAGGTTAAGGTTCGTTGGGGGAGTACTAACCCCCGCACCAAAGGGAAATTTGCGCGGCGCGGGGGGGGCAAGCCCAAACCCTTTTTTGGACGTTCACCGCAACCTGCAGTGGGCAGAGATTATCACCGGGGTGTCGCGTCCCCACATTATTATAACAAAAACTATTAAATATCAACGATTTGTAATCAATTTGCGCAAACGTCATAATGACATGTTGCGCTAAATGGGTATTGCTGACGAAATCCCAGTTTATTACGATATGCCCACCAATGTAACATTGGATGATAAAGGAGCGAAGTCGGTCCATATCAAAACTTCTGGCAACGAGAAACAACGCTTTACAGTGATGTTGGCTTGCTCGGCCGATGGGCGAAAGCTACCTCCCTTTGTAATCCTCAAAAGGAAAACCATGTCAAACGAACCCTTTCCTTCAGGCACAATCTTTCGCTGTCAAGAGAAGGGTTGAATGACAACCAACCTTATGGAAGAATGGCTATAGACAGTGTGGGGTCGTCGAACGGGTGCACTTTTAAACAAACGAGCTTGTTTAGACATGAAGGGTAATTTGACTGACCCTGTGGAGACTCGAATTCAGAGGATGAAGACATATACCTTGTCGTGATCCTGATTAATAAAACTTCTTTTTGCAGACAATTGGTGATCTCAAAACAGCCATCAAACGGAAGTACGCCAAGTTCGCAGCCCTCAAGCTGACTGTGCAACCGTTTGTGGTTGTAGTGTCACGACAGCTAACGTCCAGCCTTGCAGGCGACAGGTCGGGTACTATCTACCTCATCATTAACGAGGACACATACTATACAATTGACAGCCTTGTGATAGCTATTGATTTATGCTTCAAAACATTTCACACTCTGCAGGTTCACTACCCAATAAAAGTCTAGTCAGCTCTGGCTATTATTGCAACGTGGCATATACGATATGACCACAAAATTCGATCTTAAATCCAGTATTGTTCAAACGCTTTTGGCTAGCATACAATAAGAACCACACACAATCTGCTACTACTAAGGGGCCACAAGCGACCCGTCGTTGAGCTTTAGCACTGATGTTTCCATCAGCTCCAGTGAGGAAAGGATAGTGTGTCGGATACGTTTAGTAAATTGCCACCTCCACTGACGTCACCGATAACGGCGTTGAAAGAAATAAAAAATCTCAACAACAAGAGTACCCCTAACAACATAGGCCTACCTCGCACACTCCCAACTGACAAGTCCACCCAACCCAATCCTACAAAACCCCATCAAACTTACTTTAAAAAAAAAATACGACAAGCACCGCGTAACCCCTTATGAGAAGGAAACGAGTAGCAGCCCATCGACCTTCCTACCATCCCAGCCCCACCAGCTGATTGACTTAACCCGCCCGATGCCAAGTTTTCCCCATGTGAATGCAACAAAGTATTGACCTAAATAATCTTTTAGGTGGCAAACATGCACCACAAAAATTTTCCTCCATATTACATATAATCAGGACACATACAGTCGGACACATACACAGTGAATACAGTGTCAGATTCTGCTTTCAATAGTTGATTAGGACTGTTTTATGTTTGTTATAGTCGTTTACGGGCAAATAAAAGGTTTGGCTCTGTATTGTCCGGATTTTTCCCCCAAATTTTTTTCGAACTTTACCAAATACTACGCACAATTGCCAACCGTACTTTTTACGTTAATATTTCAGATATTTTCATATCAATACAGTTTTTTTTTTAGTCCTACTGAAACTAGGTCTTTCAATGCTCCTGGGGCTGACATTGTTTTTAATTATTTAATTTTAAACCCCTGTGTAAATAATTTTTGATTGGGTTTGGATTTGCTTAACGTCTTCATATTTATGCAACTTTGCTAATTGAGACAAAGGGAGGGACGTAAGGGGTGACGCGGGGGGACAAGGGGTGGACAAGCCTGTGCTGGTCAGAAACAGCCACAAGCGTATGGGGAGGGCAGGGGTTCCCCCACGTCGTGGTTATCTCCGTCTGTGTTAGAGTTCAGAGTTCCCAATGGAGGTAATGCGGTTCCTACTACTACTACTACTACTACTACTACTTAAGGAACAATTTCATATATAACAGGAAACCAGAAACAGGGGAACAAAATGGCGAGACATTCGGATTATTGCAAAAACAATGACTGACTTGTTTTTAAAAAATTAAATACATAGGGGATTCTCTCAAAAACAGTACTCGGTAGGAATTACAACTCATTTCCACATTGTACACCGTTCAAACTAACTTCCGAACAATGGAAATTCACTAATGAATATTAAGCAAGATATTAGAAATTTAGAACTGCCATATCATTAACAGCACTGGGTAGACTGGGCCAATACTTCATACCACCAGCAAAATTGCTGTCTATTTTGGAAAATAGAACCACATCTAACCCCCGGGGAGCGCACTCCTTACTGAATTGACTATTGACAGTATGTATTTATTTTACTAATTATCAAAAGTACACTTGGCTGCATTGATGGTATTGTTCGATTGTTTGTGCAAATTCCAAATTTAAAGGGAATACAATAAATATTTCAATTTATATCAGGCTTTCCCCTCCCCTACTTGCGGGCCAGGCCATTCTGCGGCATTGATGGTTGTTTCCAAGTAATGATTTTTTAGCTCTCACTCCGGATGGTCAGTTTTTTTTGTAATAATGATTTAGAGGACCTATCACATTGTACAAACAATATACTCACTATATGTACTCCAATGCGCCCTATCCGCTGAGCTCACAACCCCCTCTTTTTTATATGCATTTTTACTGGAAACAAACCGGGTATTCAAGATTTGTGCGAAAGAAAATGTTTTTACATTTTGAACCCACTTTTTATCGTTCGCCCGCGCAAAAACACGGGGATTTTATTCAGTTTCGAATGAGAAACTACAATACACTGCCCGACATGTATCATTGGAATAATGATTCTGTGACTCAGACTATACTAGAAGGTACTGGTACAGTAGAATAGCACCAAACTGTCAAGCGTTTGGGGACTGATTTCATTTTAGCCTCACATACCACTAAAAGTCTACGCACAACGCGAGGTTCAAGTTTTAATATTCCATTATTGGCAAATATAGTTACACTGATTTCAAAGGACACCTCTACTTCCATCAAGGACATCCTGGGTAATGAGAACCAAATAAAATAAATTATCTCTCGATTAGGCAAGGCACACGGGGCAGTCCCCTTTCAGAAGGGGAAGGAGGAAATTGGAAATGATCAATAATCCATGGTATAATGCACCAAAAGACGCACATCTACGGTTTGGGTTTAGCCATGTCCTTCCTTTGTGTCATTGTCATTGCCATGCTTATATGGAAACGGCATATAATCTATCAAAAATTACGCTCTAATCTAAGCATCGTCAATCAGTTTTTAAGCAACATGCCCCAAAGGCAGAACCTACGTTTGGTGGTCGCATCAGAGGACCGAGTTCGCAAGTTGACTGAGGAAGTAGAGGTGAGAGCTCTCACAGCTCCTCCCCGCTACGCTCCGGCAATTGCCCCTCGAGGGGGAGATAACAGACTCTATCCCAGTCTTTCTTAAAAGTCTAAACAGGCTCGAGCTCCCTCGACAATTTACGACCACGCATACTTGCCCAGGATATGTTTATTTTGTTATTAATGCTCGTCAGGGTTTCAGGTTCCATTCTTTGTGTATAATCTAACTTTATAGTTAGTGTCATGTGTGTCGCTTTGTGCAACCCCAGGCTTGCAAGGCTACGGCGCCCATGTTTGGGAGAGCCCAATAGGGCATTTGGCGGCCACATCGTCCCCTCCCGTCGGGGAGCGCACACTGGGGGCCACACCAGCCGTCCCTGATATGGTCGCCTCACCAGCCACCTCGGACCCCAACGTCTTGGCGGTCGTCCCGGTGTCGCAACCATCAAGGACACGGACCACATCGATTTCATCGCATCCTGGATCTGCAAGATGGACAAATTGGTAACGAAGAAACACTGCAACGCCCCCCCCCCACAGGTGGCGCCACTATCAACCCCCCTTCATAACGGCGTCATCCAACCCCTAAGAAAAGTGTCGCGGTTAATACCCCAGTTACGGCCCCACCAGGGCAAACAAGAGAGTGCGTTGCCGTTTTTTTCAAAAAAAGAGGACACAGCGCTGGGCTGTGCCCCAGGCCTGCATTGGCCACACAACGAAGGGAGCGGTCACGCATCCTGAATTATGAGCACATAGTCACATGCCGCCACGAGGAGGGTAAGACCAATCAGTTACGCATCGACCCCTCCAACCTCTTACGCAGCTGACCACCAGCGTCGCGCGTACGCGAAAAAGGGCGCGAAAACAACGACACGAGTACTTTTTAAAATATCGTGTCGCCTCGACACCGAAGTTAAGTCTAACGACGCCCCCCCCCCCCCCCCCTTTGAATCTATATGAAGCAAGATTCGACTGATGTTGTTTCGGTTAAGCAAAAAAATACAAAGTATGGTGACTCTCGGCGAGTATCTAATAATAATAATAATAATAATGGGAAATTTTTAAAATTTTAATTATTTTTGTTATTACGCAACCTTTTGGACGCTATAGGGCGACCCCATTGAACTCTATGTGAAGGGACTGGCGTCAAACTGACGCAAGTAAAGGACAGTGTTTATCACTAATTTTTGCACTGGGAATATTTCCACTTTTTTTAACGGTTTTCTTATGGATATTGTAGTTTTGTAGATGATGCATGTTTGTACTAGTTATGTGTCCCCTATTTTTCTATTGTTTCATTATGTTTTGGGAAAATTGTGAGTAAATCTAGAGGAGGCTTTCCAAACATATAGCTGTGCAGATACTCTTGCTCAGTGGTATATTTGCTCACATCCTTTTTTTATTTTATAATAATATTTATAATTATTTCATTAATGAAATAAAGTTAATCAAATATTTTAGCGTGACATCATACTAATTTAAATTAAGTGACGTAGTATCGCTATTTTTATGTTTCTCTAATAATGTAGTATTTAGTTTTATATTGTCAACATTATCATAGGTAATTAATAATAATAATAATAATAATAATACCATTTATAAAATTCTAACATCAATCTTTACCTTGAAATTAACAGAACATTTATCAGAAAAATGAAATTTTAGCGTGGAACAGAAAGGATGCACACAAAATGCATATGGATGTAAAGAGCAGCTATAATTTATAGTATTGTTACAAACATGCAAATGACAAAAGAGGAATCTATCAGTAGCTTACATAGACTACAAAAAAGCATTTGATTCGGTTCCGCACGATTGGTTAATCAAAAATTCTTGATTTGTATAAGGTAAAAACCAAAAGTTGATAACGGTGCTTAAGCATCTCATGAATTCATGGAGAATTAATATAATACTAAAACCAATTCAATTCTGTAATATTGAAAAAATGGCAATAAGAGAGGGATCTTCCAGGGGGGCACCCTTAGCCCTCTATGGTTTTGTCTCGCATTAAACCCCGTATCAGAGCTACTTAATCAACAAATGCCTGGATATCGCCTTACCTGTAAAGAAATAATGACAAGGATAACACATCTGCTGTATATGGATGATTTTAAAATGTATGGAAAAACAAAAGAAGAGCTCAAAATTTTAATGGGCATTTAAAAATTTTTGG
>JAMZAV010014780.1:0-10826 GCA_024449915.1 Sweltsa coloradensis | reverse complement strand
GGCTAGGCCTAGTACCGCAATAAACGTTAATAATACTGACGGTCAGTGACTTTTGCCAATCGATAGCCAAATGTTTTCTTTTATTTTATCTTTGTATAAAGACGAAGATTTTACATATAGCAGTGGCCTTTTCATGAATTCGTTCAATAGCTTTTCATCGAAAAATAGCTGATGTTTCTTGGGATCCATTTTTGCTGTTTGTTTACGTTTTCAATCGGATATGACCGGAAATTGTCGGCTCGAGTCTCTCTCTGATTGGTTAAAAGCTTAATGTTAAGTTAGCTGCTAAGTAAAACCTTGGAGTTTGCAAACATTCGGTTGCTGATAAATGTAAGTTAAAGGCTAAGTTTGGTCATGAACAGACGTGTTGTTTTCCATAAGACAAACCTTTAAGTTAGAGGCTAAGTTAGCTACTAAGTTGGTTGTGAATGGCCCTTAATAACTATAGTTACTTGTTGATTAATACCTGTAAAATGCTTATATTTAAGTGGCTCCATTCATAACTGACCTTATTTCAGATCTGCCCACATTATTCACATATGTTATTCCTGAAGGTGTGCTTTTTAATAATTGCCATCTAGAAGAAAGTATGTTTTCCCAAATTAAATTTTGAGGAATCATCATTTCGATGAGATGGAATTTCCTATCTTCTAGCATGGGTCGTAGAACATCCAAAATATACAACACATTATTAAAAAATGGCTTTAAAATTTTCGTTATTCCATCCTCTCTAAACAACAAGCTTTTGAAACAATCACCTTCCCGAATTAATTCTCGCGATATTGTAGATCAAAGTTACTGCATACTTTAAAAGAAGTCGAAGCGCCTGAAAGACGACAACGCTGCGTGACGTAACACACTGTGACGTAGCGCCGAGGCTGGGAGGTAGGCCTACAGCAGTATGTTCGCCTTTGCCACCGCGAGAGATGACACGGGAGGAAAATGCTCACGGTGTCACGGAGCAATCCGAGAACAACATTGACCGGCATGAAAATATAATACCTATACGCACTGGTCGTTTTATATTATTGTTATATTTTTACGAGAAAATAGACCGCGAAATTGAGATTGTTGAGAATTGACTTTATAGCCTAGCCCTAACCAAACATTGAGGGAAGAATGTTTTCGTTTTTGAGTAATTTCCAATGGGAAAGTTATAAAAATCATACCCGTCCTAGATAAGAAGTGAACAATAATGATGGGATGAGTAAAAAAAAGTAAAAAAGTTTTCCCAATCAGGACTCGAACCAGCGACCTTTCGCGTGGTAAGCGAGTACTCTAACCTTTGGACTAGCTAGCAGCATCTACAGTGTCCGTTCGGTCCAGAGCGATACTTTCGCAGCCCAGAAGATATGCACGCGGAATTAAAATGAGCATCAAAGTTTTGTGATGGCAATTAGGAGACTTTTAATACTTTTAAAGCCTACTGCCAATATTTCTTGAATGAAACTGACGTCTGTACATAGCATGTGTTCGCAATAAATGTTTACTTTGGTATGAAACACTTTCAAGGCGGCAGTTCTCTCGACGCATCCACTCGGTCTGAATGGGAGGGAAGCGTTATCTGTACCGGGCGCGACGTATGCGTACTTTTCACAGCTATTATTCTACAGTGTTTAACGTTTTTATTGGAAAGGATTTCTGATGCGCTCTTATTGATTATATCCTAGAACTAGCGCGGCGTACTACAACTAGGCGGAAAGTTCGACTAACCTAACGAAAGTACACAGAGAACTTTGGAGAAAATAGGCTGCGTACGTCGCGACCGGTACAAATAGCGCTTTCCTGAATGGGAAGGCAACCCGTGCCATGTTGCCAAGCCAAATACCAGGTTGACCAAACTCTCGAGAAGAAGTTTCCAATTATTACATATCATTTATTTATTGTTTGTAATTACATGAAAGCCTATCATATTGTATGTTTAATGTTTAACGAACACAGCATTATTTCGTCCATAGGCCCATTAGCCTAATTTAGTGATTAACGTGTTACTTTGATGAAACGTTTCGATTTCAGAGGTTGGCAATTGCAATAGCAATACTTGACTAGTCAGTTAGCAACTGTACCAATAAGAGATGAAAATAAATATGTTTTCCTAAAATGTAACAATTAAAAATATATTAATACTTACAGTAGGTAGTAAAATAAAATACAGTTGTAAAATTATCTGATAAAAAGTACCAAGTAGTCCCTGTTTTTTCAGTTGTAGCTGAATAATAAATAAATAAATAAATAAATAAATAAATAAATAAATAAATAATAAATTTTTATTTAGAGTCTACCCACTCAGTTATATAACTGATTTTCAGTGGGGGACTTTAAATCAAAGCGACCAAGCCAACCCTGCAGGCCCCGACGCAATCGACGAGTGAGCGATAACCAACCAAAGATCGATATTTTTAATAGGAAATATAGCAATCAGTGGTATGGACAGTGCGAACACCCGCGAATCAACGCCAGAATCAACAAGGCCGATTCAGAACAACTCTGAAATTTATTATGTGCTTCGTTGCTAGGACGGCTCCAAAGTCACCGTTTACAAACTCCTAAGACAAGAACTGATGGACTGAAGTCCAAATCAGAAGTTAAAAAACTTCTGACTTTAGCGGGAATCGAACCCTGGACCTTCTGCATTGGAAGCAGATACGCTAACCACAAGACCAACGAGCCACACAAGACCAACGAGCTTTAAAGTCCCCCACTGAAAATCAGTTATATAACTGAGTGGGTAGACTCTAAATAAAAATTATACTCTTGAGTCCGCTGGTACACTCGCATGAGCCACTTTAAGGACTACGCAAGTACTCAAATTTTTTAGTGAGATTCGAGTTCACGGCGAGTTCGAACAAACTCGAGTTGCATTTATTTTGAACTCAAATATTTGAGCAACAGTAAAAACTGCATTTTCATTTACCGACCCGGCAAAAGTTATGCGTTTAGGCCTACTCAGTTAGATAGCAGCACACGCGGCAAGGTTCGTGATACACGATAAGTCGAACTCCTTCCGACGTGAAACTCGTTATGATTAGCATGCTGAACTTTGCGAGATAAAATTGGAGCTAGCCATACGTCACATGCGAGCTAAATTGGCTGTCAGTTTTTGCGAAATCATTCACGTCTACAGTGTATCACCACTTTTGTGTCCGAGATGTTGTCGACACTGCTAGCATTTGTTTGCTATGGATTGCTACGAAAGTAAAATGGTCACCATTCACGAGACGAGAGCCAGATGATTCGTAAAAATACAACTAGCAACAAACAAACTTGTAACACAACAAGCAGTGTCAACAACATCTCGGGACACAAAAGTGGCGATACACGGTAGCCAATCAATGCTCGTATGTGACACACATTCATATGACACCAATTCAATTAGGGCTGTGCGAATCCACGGAATTGAATTTGAATTTGAATCCGAATCCAGAATGAATTTTAGCAGATTGAGTTTTCAAAATATTCGGAAATTTAAATTTCCTGCCGTTTACCCGCGTGCATCAGGAAGGCAGCAATTATGTCTTTAAACGCAAATTAGGTCTCGAAATTTCAAACAAAACTTGTTTTCAAAGTTTTGGTAGAGATGCCGGGCAGGTATAGGTGGAACCAGTTAAGGTGGCGGTCGCCGAGGGATCGCAGCACTGTCGCCACTGTCACTATGGCCACAGGATCGGCAAAAAGTAAATAAAATAACGGTCTCTAAAATTGCTTTCGAAGAAAAACACAACTATTTTAAAGCCAAGCCTTGCCCAATATATCCTAAAAATAAAGTATTTATGAAGTATACGAATAAAATCATGACATTTTGATGCTCCTAAACATTGACATCACATCTGGCGAGGTTGGCATTATAAACAGCTGGAACTTAGGACACACAATTACCAACAAAGCAAAAAACACTTTCGTAATCGTGATAACTTAAAATCATTATTTCATTAAAATACAGACTCGGTGGGACGAACTACTTTATTCACAGCTTATAAAATGTTGATATATAGGTATGTGATATTATATCACGATAACATGACCAAATACGGTAGGCCCTACCTAATGTCAGTTGTGTGTAAATTGTCAACGTTGGCGTGCGTGCTCTCGCTTGACCTTGACGTCGCCAGCTAATCTGGTTCCACCTATAGTCAAAACTAAATTAATCCTGGGCTCCTGGCTGGTACATATGGTGGAGGTGCCGGGTCATAAGGCACAATTTGCGAGATCGTAATAATCATTTGTACGCGAGTAAGCTCAAAATACTTCATATCAAAATACTAGGAAGCTTCGCAAACGCTTTTATTAGTCGCATTGATGGATGAGCTTTTTTGTTAAGCATTTAGTTTGCGTAGGATGTCTTTTCTTTCGCAAGTGCTTTTTGAACGCATTGTAGGTTATTGTTGACAAGTTTCTATTGTTACTTGTTAATTGTTTATATTACCTCAAAAAACTTATATTAAAACCTTTATTTCTATGGATTCTGGCTAACTTTTTCAATTTTTACATTCAAAATACAATGCATCACCATTACCTTAACACATTGGCTGCCAGGCAAGATTTTAGGGGAAACCACCCCTGTGCCAAGCATTTCACTGATTTCACCAGTTTTTGTTCCCTTATGCTAAAACTGACATAAATTCTCAGCTAATTACGATAATGAGATGATTTTTTCAACATAGGGTAGGCCTACACTTTTAGAATAGTAGCAGAAGGCCTAGGCCCTAGCCCTAGGTGCAAATCCATTGACAGTTTGGAGGTTATCACCACCACCGCCCACATACTTCTATTTCCCTGTCACTGTCATCACTTTCACGGTTACTCTCATATTTACTTTCCCCAGTTAGGCCTACTTCATTGTCACTTTGGTCTGAATCATAACTGAAATTAAATTCACTTGCCGCGTCGTCATCGGCGAATATTTGCTCCAATAATTCGATATAAGCAAGATTTTTAGATTTTAGCTTCCTCAAGTCCGCCATCTTTATCATCAACAACAAACAAACAGCTGTAATTATTGTCGTTTCTAGGCTTACGAGATAATTTTGCGATCTTTTTTCCACATGCTGCTACCTATCGGTAGCTTGTGTAAGCTCTTGACAAGTTTTAGTGTAGTGGTGCGCCATCTAGCGGATTTATTAGTAAATAAGTTACCGACCGCGCAAAATCGTCTATAGACTGATTGGCACGGCGCGGGAGAATTTGAAACACGTCTATAGACGTGTTTGGCATAGAATGTGTTAATGTCCATGTAAAATATGAACAATGTAGCCCCACCCGTTTGGTCAGAATTGGCCCAAATGTAACGGAAATATTGCACTAAAAATTAAAAAAAATCGTAAAAGTATGGTACCGTATTCATGAGAAATATTTCTTCAATTGTACCCAAAAACTTGGCAGGTCTAAGTTCAGAGATTTCGAAGGTCCCCTCCAATTTTCATCAAGATCGCATATGCCATTTGCCCGGTAGAGAGCAAACAGAAAAAGGAAAAAAAAGAAAAAGAAAAAATAACACCCGAGCTAAATTTTGGGGGGGTCAGTGAAATTGAAGTCTTTGCTTCGCTCATCCAATTAACATTACACAAAAAACGCATAAATATTTCGTAATTTTGGTGGAGGTGCCGGGTAGTCGAAATTAATCTGGTGGTAAAAACTGTCAGAAACTTAGAAAACTTGAGGCTGAAATTGAGCTTAAAATTAAAACTGATTCTCACTCATGTGCTTGTTTTTCTTTTAAATTAATCATAAATTGTCCTGGAATTTGTGATAGGCCCTATACTGATATTTTTAAACTAGGCATTTTTTTTTGTTTTTTTTTTTAAGTTGTGCATTATCAAATTTTTTTTTTTGTAAATAAATAAATAACGAAAGATCGCGAATTATTATTTTTAAGACGCGAATTTTCAAACTTAAAAATAACATTTTTGCACATCTCTTCGATCTAGGCTACACAAAATTCCATTGGAAAAGATTCGGATTCGCGAATCTTCGGGAAAGATTCGATTCGGATTCGAAATGAAAAACATGGATTTGCACACCCCTAAATTTAAATACAAACCCCACCATTAACAAGACAGCAAACGAATCTACATCTTCAAATCCCTCGGAAATGTACTCAACTTGGCCAAAGACAAGCTGCCTTTTTAGGTCCAAAGATTTTCAATTGTCTCCCTATACAAATAAAAACTAATAAACACTTTTGAATCAGCACTTTTAAATCAGAAATTATAACTTGGCTTATGGAGAATAACACTGACTATCTTAAGAATGTGATTAAACAGTAATCAATAAATGTAACAACCTGTTATTGCATTTAATCATCTTATTACATTTAACTATTTATTTCAATAGCATTAAATCATCTGTATCATCTGTACCACTGTATGGCCTATATTAGTTCTACTTAGTTGACTTGTTTTAGCTTATATAATGGATCAGTATATCTATAGAGTGCACACATTTAAGTACTGGTACCTACATAAAATAACTACTAGACTATTGTTGTTGCTTTCAGTCATCTTATTACATTGTGCATCTTTGATTGATAATTGCCCACACTAAGTTTAACTGTAAACTTTGTGGGCTTTGCCGTTTTGTATTTTCATAATAACATATTGTAATGTAAAACCTGTATCCGGAGAAAAAAGGTCCGATGGAGCGCTAGTGAGCAATCAGCTGTTTAGCAAGATGGCCGGGTAAAAGGGGATAGCTGCCGTCCACACGCTTGGCTAACATTGCATGGACCCAATCTTGAAACCTACTTTTTCTGTTGAAAACGTCCAGTTACATAATAGAAAATGATTCAGAACTATAGGTTGATACCTTGTGGTATAGTTAAAGTTTAAACATAATGAAAATCTGTAAAGAATAAGTGATTTTATATAGGGTACGTTCTTCTCACGTACTGCGCATTTCAAATTACTAGCGCCTATGATTTGTTTGCCCTAAATCTAAAACAAAGAGCATCAATTACTAATCCCAGAGTATAAAATATCCATGTAGTATAATATGCTAATGCAAGCGTGGACTAGTAATTTGACAAAATGTTAATGGCCTAGAGCTGTGATAAACTGAGAGAACAGCGCGGAAAATTGACGGCCGCCTAGCTTGGCCTAGGGCCTAGGCCTACTGCTTGCCAGTTTCAACCATCCCTAGGTGTCAAATGACTCGGCTAGAAGAAAACTAATAATTTTTGTTACTAAAATATAAATTTAGAAAATAATTAACCAGTCTGTATCCCAAAACTATCAATTTATTTCAATAAATTGGATAGGCTCCGTCAGCTGTGTTGTCTAGGCGTGTTGATCTCGCATTTACAGCCAAGTCGCCTAGCCTAGGGCCTAGCAGACGTGCAAAACTCTGGCTTAAATAATAATATTCTGGCCAGACTTAATTTCGTATGTAGGCCATCACACCCTTTCGAGCTTCTTATATTATTATTTAATGAAGAGCCTACACGAAATAATAAACATGTAGGCCCTAGGCCTAGGCCTACTTTGACACCGCACCAAAGCAAATCTATAGGCCTAAAAATCTCGCGTGAACGGAGCTGACAAAGGCATTTAAATGTGCAAAACGAAGGGCGATATGAGGTTGAATCCATTTTTCAAACATCTGGTGTAATCTGCTTACATATAAACACAGACATTAATCGGTAGTGTAATCGGCTAGATAAAATAATGTCTCAAATATATGCTTCATTCAAGAACCTGTCAACATTCACTGCCGAGACCCAAAAGTCAAGTTTAGATAATACCTTTCAGGTAGTTTTGTATGAGTAAATGGTTGAAATGGATGGAAATCTATTTGGTTACTGTATTTTATTGCTTTCAAATTGCAATTTTGGTGAATTAAATATACAATCATAATATTTCTTAGTATTTTCGTAGACTGACGCGATTCACAATGCGTTTTCCTATCAGGTGGGCGTACCTATCCCCGATTCTCTAGTTCCTCACTCGCGCGCCAGAGAGCCATACTGTTCCTTGTTTCCTCGGATACAAAAAGCATGCAAATAAATTTATGATGAACTCAACTGAACAGAGGGTGTAAGAAATAGGGTTGCCGTTTGATAATCGACATCGATGGATACAATTATTTCCCGAAACAATCGATAATCTAATAGCTCGCCCGTCCGAAATTTTGTAATTAACTGCCCGCTCTGCAGAACTTCATACGGCAACCCTAGTAAAAATTATGGAAACTTACAGATGATCCACTGCAAGAACATAATGCCGTATGATCTCTTCTCCGTTCATAGGTCGTTAACCTTATCAGTCATCATGAAGTTGTTGATGAGGATTGAAGCCATGTTGATGTATTTATGGCTTAGGAACATTGCTTTGGCAAGTTGGTTTCAGCAACTCCTGCCTGGGAACAGAAACATATGCACTCATGTTAAAAGGGTTATGGTAATTCTTAATAATAGGTTAATAATTATAGAGTATGTAGAGAATATTGTACAATTACAATGGCTACCGTTATCTTGATGAACATTAACTGCTGTAACTCGTAACGCTCTATTCTGGTCACCATCAAAGAAATATTTCTCACAAAAATCGCACATTTATGCCCCGTACCCTATCCTAGGGATTACTACACCAGTGTTCTCCCCAGGCCCGGATCGCCGGGCGGGCCGCCCGGCAATAATTTCCTGCCGCCCGGCAAAAAAAGAAAAAAGAAACATTTATTTTCATCATTTTTTCATTTTTTTTCCTAACGATTTGGAATTAATAAACTCTAACCGTCCATTATACGTTTAACAATCCAACATCTTTTAATGCAGCGAAAATTGTAAACGAAATCGTGGAGACTAATCTCACTGATATGAACTTGACAAGGAATGCATTAAACGAAACATAGGCCATAAGTGGCAAAATGGCAATCATCGCTTATGATCGTGAACAAAGTGAACAATTTAGCATTTCCAATTTATTGATTGCTAGGACGAATTTTTAAAGCAATAAAAATTAAGTCATCAAATGCAACAATGTTTCAAGTTGTAGTAATTGTAAACCTACAATTCTTAGATAATACACTTAGAAAGAATAACATCATCACCTTTATAAGGGCCTATTGTACCGTACTCATTGTAGCAATAGGACTACAGTAATTAACATAGCCTACATTACAAAGGAGAAAATGGGCTTAGACTATGATTTTAATCAAATTTGAAATGTTCATACCACTAAATCAACTAAAGTAAGCTACTTTAAAAGGGCTTCAAAAACCTCAAACTCACCAAATCGAATCTAGGATCTCATTTTTTTCCGGGGGCAAGCCCCCGGACCCCCACTATCTTTGGCCGTACCCGGCAATGTTTATGGAATACCCAGTAAACATTTTTTTTCTGGGGAGAACACTGCTATACAGATACTCTACAAACATCAAGAAAATATCTACAAACCTTGAAATTTGTCATGACTATCCCAATCGCCTAGGATGCAATCCATTTCATTTCAGTTGCACTTTGCGAGCAAAATCTTGAAGGTTGTACGTCGCGTCATGACACGATGTTCAGATTGTCTCGAGATTTTTGATGTAGCCCTCTAGAGGGCCTAGTTGTCATAATTGTGTTGACTTCAATGTTGCTTTCTGTTGAAGAAACAAAACACGAGAATTAATGACAATACGTATCACAACATTTTAATACTGCACCACGGTTCCATTCAGGTGCATCAGTCAGGCAAGAACGCAGGCCACAAACCTCGGATACCACCGCTTCTTTATTCACAACGGCGATGATCTAATGGGGGAAATAAAAACTTTATCACGCATCACCAAGTGACTCATCAAGACATGAAAGCTGGGAATCCAGTTGCGGATCGCTTGGCACAGATATTTCAGCCAATTGGAATTTAGGGAATTAACGGAGTGTAAAATAAAAGAGGTGAATTTTTGGAAAATCCGCAGATGCCATGGTCAAATTCTGGGTCAGTCAAATTGAAAAAAGTGAAACCACATGTATCCGAACTCATTTGCAAAGTAAATCCCGGCTTAAAGTATTCCATAAGCCATCAACAGCCAAACTGAGGCTTCTTACGCAGCTCTCTTCGATCCCACGTTCGCTGCATATCGAAATTTAAAAAATCTCGCTTGGCCTGTGAAAATCTACGATAAACGTAAACGATGTTTATGTTTATTAAAAACACCTAAAACATTCCCAAATCGCTAAGAAAATGTGAAAAAGCATTTACGTATGCAATTATGACGAAATATATTACAATAAATACTTAAAATAGGCCTAGACTAACCTACAAAACTACATGTAATGGGAGTAATAGGGAGGCCTAGATTAGATTGCGTCGCCGTCGGGGCCTACAGGGTTGGCTTAAGTCGCTTTTGTGTAATATCCCCCACTGAAAATCGGCTATCTGAGTGGGTACTCTAAATACGAATTTATTTATTTATTGTACTACTACTAGGAGTCCTGTGCCAATCTGCAAGGACTGTTAGGCCTTGGCACATCACCAACTCTTGTCTCTTGTTTACAAGTAAAATTTTCGAGTTCCTTGCTCGCACGAGCCTCAATCTCTCATTTTTTAAAAGAGGATAGGCCCTAGGTCCTAATTAAGCTGGTGTTATTCTTTTTAACAATTTACCAACTAAATTAAAAGACCTCAACATAAATAGAGACAAATTTAAAATAAACGTTAAACAATATCTAATTTTTCATGGATTTTATAGTATAAAAGAATTTCAAGATGGTAAAGACTTGGCTCTTGTGCTCTTGTGAATATTAAAAATTTGAGGTAAAAGATAACAGGGTAAAAATATAACGCTGAGAGAAATTTTGTAATTAATTGTATTTAAATAGCCTAGAATATTAATGATAAGAATATCGTGAA
>JAMZAV010014779.1:0-13406 GCA_024449915.1 Sweltsa coloradensis | reverse complement strand
AAAATCTAAATCGTCAAATCATACCGCCATCGGCAATCCCGACTGAAGTATTTTTCCGATAATTTTCCTAGTCGTGAGCACCCCTCGCAAGTTCCTTTCAAACTGTATTTACATATCGTTCTAGTTTTCCATCTAAAGAGGTGCCAATCAGGAAAGAAGAAAGGTGATCATACAATCTAGAATTCTTACGAAATATTTTTATTGCTCAGTGCCGTGCATTCGCGTGGGATTGGTCATAATATACCTAGACCATTGCCAACATTCCTTGATCTTTTGACATTAGGATAGGCGAAATAAAATCGCATTACAAACACAACACTAGTAAATTGTTTGATCCTCTTTATTGACACATCAAGTAGTGGTTTAGTTATAAATTTACATAATAGTCAAAGCAATTATCCAATCACAAATGCATGCATTGTCTGCTGTATCTTCTTTTCATAGCCAACAATTGACATTATTCATGTCATCATGTGTTTTCTAGTTAGCCAGTAGAGATAGGACTCCTGTTCGCTCCGATCCATGCCATTTGGCATTTTGTCGCGTTCAAGCTTTATATATGTACATTGAAAAAGATGTTTCCTGTCTTGTTCCCCAGCTCCACACATCCGACAGACACTAGATTCCAAAATTCCAAATCTATGGAGGTGCTTTCCGAGTAGGTCGTGTCCTGTTTGAAGCCGGAATTGAGCTGTCTCTATTTTTCTACTGTAGCACTTACGTTTACCAGTCGGCCTCATTCTAGTGTAATCTTCCCACAGTTTATTCTGCCCCCTCTCTTGCCATTCCTTACGGACTGCTTTGTCTGTCGACGCATGCAGGTGAGATTTGAGAGATTTATGTGACAGTTTTTTACTTTCTGTTGTTTTTTGCTACCTTGTTTGGCTAGGTAGTCGGCCTTCTCATTACCATATATGCCACAGTGGGCCGGTATCCATTGTAGCACAATTTTGTTCCCATCATTCATGAGTCGTAGAATCTGTAGTTTACATTGTCTAATTTCGGGTTCTGTTTCCTCCCTATTTGCAATGGCTGCAATGGCAGTCTTGGAGTCGGATAGGATCACAATTTTCCGGTTTTCAGATTTTGATAGTTTCAATAGTGCTTCAACTATTGCTCGGATTCTCCATCATAATTGCTTCCATTAGCACCAGCTGGGTAGGAAGCCTCAAAATTCTCGGCTGTATATCCCTGCGCCCGCATTTCCTTCCCCTGGGGATGCTGATCCATCTGTATACAGATGTAGCCATTCATTTTCTGGGTATTTCTGGCGAATGTATGCCAATGTCAATTTCTTTAGTTGAACCAATGAGTGGTTGTTTTTCTTACCGTCGATGTCAGGTATTGTCAATGCATGTGGGATTTCTAACAATGCACATTTATGTTTGGTGGTAGGAGGTCTTGTCTATTGTTAATTGCCTCATTCCCAATTAAATGCTCATTTATTTGTCGTGCCTTCGTTATGAATGTTACATGGGTTTTATGTTTTTCACCATGGTTCTTTATCCCAGTAGTTCTGATCCAGTCTTACCAGTTTTTCATATAGGATCCCTGCAGCTTCATTTTGTCTGGCCTCTAGGGTGGAATATTGGCCTTTGCTTCCATAGCTACTATAGGTGTGGTTTTAAAAGTTTAACACCTCCAGTAACTATTCTGAGTGCAGAATTTTGGACCCTATTTAGAGATTGTAGTGCATTTTTAGGGGCTTTTGTTATGATTGCATTACCATATTCAAGCAGTGGTCTCACATAGGTTTTATATGTGGTAGATAATGTGTTCTCTGTTGCCCCCCAGGTAACACCTGCAACTCTTTTTAACAGGTTTAATCGCTTCCTTCCTGCTGCTTGCATTTTTTCAATATGCTTGGTCATTGTCATTTTTTTATCCATAGTTTGAGTAAAAATGTTGGTACACTTTGTCCCGTAGTGTGGTAGTCGGTACACGGTCTTCTTTTTCGTTAACTATCATTGCATTCTTTTCTGTCCATTCTTCCAGAGCTTTAAGGGCTTTATTCATTTCAATTTCCATCTTATCTTTATCTCTACCACTGTACCACAGCACCACATCATCTGCAAACAGCTTTACTTTGACCTCACTTCTCTCTTCAATATAGTCAGCTAGGTCATTTATGAAGATCAAGAAAAGGGTAGGACTCATGACTGCTCCCTGGGGAACTCCTGCCTTGGTTTTTCTGTATTTTGATCTTTTGTTTCCATATCTCACTCTCATATAACCTCTGGCTCAGGAAATTTTTAGTCCATCTGTATATGTTGCTTGGGATGTTCATATCCGACATTTTTGTAAGTAGATCTTTCTGTTCACAACATCAAATGCAGTTTGGAATCAACATACACCACAAGTGTTGCTAGTTGTTTATTGAAGCCTTCCTTCACCTCCTGCTGTAGATATGCCACTTGGTCGAGAGTGCTTCTATCTTTCCTGAAGCCTGCCTGGTGTTCTGTTATGAGGTTATTTGTCTCCAGGTAGATTTTTAGTCTTTGGTTTACCATACGTTCCATGAGCTTTGACATCATACTTGTGAGAGATATAGGCCTATAGCTCTCTACTTTACTACTGTCTTTTCCTTTCTTCACTATGGGGGATAACTTCTGCTTTTCGCCATATATCTGGTATGTTTCCCTCCCATATGGCATTGAAGTGTGTCAGTAATACCAGTGGCCTTCCTTTCCTAGGTTTTTCAAGAATTCAGGGTAGATAAGGTCAACTCCTGGTGACTTCTTGTTTTTCAGTTTACTTAATGCTTGTCCCAATTCATGGATATTAAATGGTGCATTATAAGGGTCCTCGTTATCATGTATGTATTTTGGTTGCTCTACTTTTACATGTTTATTATTTATTGGTCTTGTTTGTTGTGACATATACTGACAGAACGCCTCTGCTTTATCCTTATCTTCGGTGAGTTGGACTTCTTTATATATTATTGGCTCCTGTTGTTCTTCCCTCTTTTCTTGGTTACATAGACTGGAGAAGTATCTATGTGCTTTGACACCATCCTTTCTGTAATCTATTTGCTCCACATATTCTTGTAATGCTATTCTCTTGCTTTCCAAAATTTGTCTTTTTAACATGGCTTGTACTCTTCTGAGTTGAATCATGTCTTTCATGTCTTGAGTTTGTTCTGCAGTTTTCCTTGCATGATATCTATAATTTTCTGGTTGTCTAAATCAATGTTTCCCTTGATTCAATTCCAGGAATAGTTTTTCGGTAATTCTTCTGTACTCCTTCCAGTTACCCTTTTTAAAATTCCAAGTGCATTTGGTTTCTCTAGCTTCAGGTTTACATTTCTGTCTTGTTATAAGTAAAATTTTGTGTCCAGCACCGGAAGGAGACTCTAGGTTGTCCTGTTTCATGTGATTGAATAAGTTTGTGTGGCATAAGGCTAAATCTGGTCTGGAGAGGCCTCCTCTGTATGAGAGGAAGGTATATGGATCTGCTGCTTCCAGTAGCATCAGCGGGTTGCTGTCTATGTATTCTTCAACTATGTGTCCAACTTTTGTTGTTGTATTGTAATGCCAGGCTTTATTGGGTGCATTAAAATCTCCTACAATTACTGACGTACTGTCAATAGTGACTAGATCTAAAAATTTTGTTTCGTTTGTTGGTGGGTTATAGAGAATGATGTATGTGGTCTTAGTGTGATTTTTCCACAGTTCTAGTTGTACCACCTCTATCTTGTCTTCTTCGTCCATTTTGTGTTAAAATTTTAAATTTAGATGTCAGACCTACTTTCACACCAACTATGATGCCTGAAGAGATTTGTCTCTGTCTAGGGAGAGTATATATTTTGTAGCCGTTAGTCATGGCTTTGTCCAGTTTTTCGTTGTCTGAGATTGATCCTGCTTCCACCACTGTGAATGCGTCTACATTTTTGTCACTAATTATCTTCTTAAGTTCTAAATATTTATCTTCGGAGAGACCTCCTGCGTTCCAATATAACAAGGTGACGTTGCCCTGAGAAGGACACATTTTCTCACTCTCCTATCTCTTCTGTTAACTTGCTTTGGCATCTTCGAGTCCGAACGTTTAGCGTGATCCAGGGGGCACGTGTAAGTTTTATCTTACGGACGCGTTCGGAAGCACCCCCCGTATAATAGTCTATGTATGAAACATTGAAACTACTATAAACCTTCACACAAAAAATAATTAATTCTATTAGTTGTTCATTTAGAATGTAGATAAAGAGTTATATGAAATATGTGTAACGATGACAGAATCATACATAATACATTGTGTAATCTCTCTCTGTAGTCACAACACAATGAAGTGAAATATTCACAGATATGACGCCGAATCGAACCGTTCCCAAGTTGTAATATACAACAATGTATCACCCCAACCAATATTTCCTTTCATAACACAAAATAAAAATCGAAGTATCCTTTCCTTCCTGTGATTCAGAATGCTTTCTACCACGAAATAAATAAATAAATCTTTGTGACCTTTCTTCTAAGAAGATGCTCTATTATCTGTCCTATCTTCGTCTGAGTGCGAGATGTGTAGGTTACACAAAAAACACTAAAAAACAATAGAATATTGAGGGTCTGCTGCGATCACTGAGGCATATCTTCCGAGAATAGAATTCAATATGGCCATTCTGTGACACTTTTATCAAATATCGTAACTCGAAACACTTAGGCAATTATTTGAAACATTTCGCAGATGACTTTTTTCTAGCAAAATATTCAATGTCGTATTCGATCAAAAGAGCCACTCAATACTCTTTACGCCGGTTTGGGTTTAAATCTGTACGTACCCCATGATCAGACACCACGGGACACGTTTTGTCTCTATTGCTCTCGATTTCTCACTCATTCTTTCTTTTTTCGCCTTTCTTTTCCGTGTAATTTTGCCAGTCAATTTTCCTTGAAAGCAACGTCCCCCCCCCCCCCTCCCCCCCCCCCCCAACACCCACCTCAATAATAATTTAAAATTTAATATGTTTTTTTTCCCTTCGGTTTATTTCAAGTTAATATGAATTGTGAAACTAATTGGTGGTTTCAGGGATGCCGTTTTGATACAAAAACAGCTTTTAAAAGAAAGAAAAAATCATTAGCGTGGGTGAATTGTTTTATTGAATAAACGGTAGCCTATAATGTGTCTGCGTTTCCGGAATTAGCGTCTGTAGTTGTTTTGAGAAAGCCAAAGGCCAGTCAGCCCCAACGTGCCTGCAAGGGGGGTTTAAAATTGCAAAGGCCCGAACTGCATCCCAAGCTGGAAAATTTTTTTTTTGAAAAATGATAACGAAATTGCAGGGGGAGTGCAGACAAATACGCAAAAAATAAGGGCAGACTGAAAGGAGAAAGTTCAAAATGCCCCTCTTGTCTCTGACCGGGGGGGATATAACGTCGGGGCCGGCATAATATGGTCGCCCCCCGGGTGGTTGAAAATCACTAAAACGTTAATTAACAAAGAAGATTTTAAAAGAATTATTTATTAAAATTATAAAAAATATATTTGATACTCTCACATTTTGGCAACGATGCTAATGAGAAAAAGAAGAAAATTATACAGGAAAATAAAAAAAAAAACCCCCACATAGGCCAATCCCCAGGGTAAAACCAGAATTCGAACCCTGGATCTCGGGAAACCGCGTTTTAACACCAAACCCACCACCAGTTTTGTGACTTTTACAGGGGGCCGGTTTTAAAGCATTTGGCCCCCCTAGGCAATAATATTTTAAGCCCCCCTGTTTGGCCCCTACCTCCTAATGGGCCCCGCAGAGGGGGCCAAAATTTTTAAAAAATTTGTACTTTGTTCCCAAGCGGGGGGGATTTGGGGGGGCAAGCCCCAACAATAGCGCCGCAGGGGAAATTTTGAAAATCAGGGTTTTTAGAATGTGTTAGAGAGTTTTAAAAAAAAAGTAGTGGCAAATAAAATCCCAAAATTATGTAATTTTTGTGCAGTCATACTAGAAACAAGGCAGTTTTTTGCAAGGAGCTCTAGAGAGGAAAAAAAAGGGCGCGTTCGCCCTTTGAGAGCTTGCCCCCCGGGCTAAGCCTATTTACCCAATGTTAAAAAGGGTTTTTCTTAATAAAAAAATCCCGTCATCTTTTATTTTTATCTAGAAAATTTTTGTTGTTATATCGATTTCATTATCTAAAAAAAAATATTTTATCATCGAACTTTTTAAGCTTTAAATATTTTTTTTCGATAAATTAAAAAAACAATAATGTAAAAAAAATAAAAACCCAAATATTTTTTAAATGAAAATACTTTACAGTTTAAGGCTCCCGGGGTAATGTAAAATTTGGGTCTGAAAAAATTTTACGTTTGACAAAAAAAAACTGTTGTTGGGGTGGGGGGTGGGGTGAGGGGGGTGGGGAACAAAAACATAAATCTCAATAATTATTATTTTTTATCTAAACAAATTTTGTAGATAATTTTTTTTCAATTTTTTATCTAGATAATTTTCTACATTTTTTTTTTATTTTATTGATGAGCTTAGGAGCGAAGGAGTTTCCCATTTCACTACATGGAGAAAAAAACCGGAAATTTTTTTTTCTTTTTTTTTTTTTTTGTATTTTTGTCGTTTGCCCACCGATTCCGGCTAAACCAATACTCCGATTGCAATAAAATTTTTTAGGGGGCCCTTCGAAATCTCGAACTTAGAACTGCCACTTTTTTGAGCGAAATCAAAAATTTTTCTCAGGGGAAAATCCTTTTTACTTTTTTTTTTTAAATTTTTTAAAAAATTTTTTCGCTTATAACTCTTACAGCTTTATCGTTTTTAATATTTTTGCACAAAAACCTTTTTTTTTAGAATTAAGATTTTTTTTTGGAAATTTGAGCGCAATTGAAAAAAATTTATCAAAAAAAATCGAAATTTTCAGGTTTTTTTTTTTTTTAAAAACAATCTTTGACTTATAACACCTACATGTTTTTCCCGATTTAATGATTTTTCGCAGAACCTTTTTTTTATGTTAATTATTAGTGTAAAATTTGAGCGCAAACAGAAATTATTTTTAAAAAAATCGCTTTTTTACGTTTTTTTTTTTAACAATTACATTAATAAAAATAAATAAAAAAATAATTTAAATTTTTAAATTTAATTTAATTTAAATTTAAAAAAAAAAATTCAACTTAGAAATTGTTTTTGGGACAAACAACAAAAAACATTTGCATAACACATGCAGTCAATGCCCCAATTACGCCACCCAAACAACGCGGGGGGATTTAAAGCGTTTTCCTAGTGTAGATATTTTTTTGAGAATTATTTTATCTGAAAAAAAAATAAATTATCTAGTCCAACACTGTCCCCCACGCCAAAAAAGACAGTAGAATACTTGTTGCAGTTGCGCTAAGAATCGAGCGCGTTTTAAGGATTTTCAGTTCCACAACCAGATCAAATGGGCGGAATGGTATTTCAAGTGTTACTTGGCCCGGGCTTTGTAACCCTTTTTGTCGCCCTGTCGGTATTTTGTCGCGAAGAGGTAGAGGGTAGGGGCGGCTACTGCTTGACCCAGCCCCAAAATTCCACGAGAATAAAAGTTTATCAAAACCCCTACAGAGGACTCACTATCGGGGCAAAATTAAACAATCATTAGTCACCTACTGGCATTCAATTATACTTTTTGTACCCGCTTTCGAATATGGCTTAAAGAAAGAGAGTAATACTGGTTGAATAAAAAAAAATAATTTATGATTCCTTTTTTTCTTTTTTTTTTTTTTTTTAAAAAAGTAGTAAATTGGCATCTGTTTATTGCCGAAACAAAAAAAATTTTAAATTGAAGCAATAGTTTTTGACGCTACGAGGGTTTTAGTAAGACAATGCATATGCAGGGGGGTATTTCGCCCTTAAAAAGGGTTTCCATTAATGTGATCTATTGCCCCAACAATCTTCCGTCTGGTTTTAAAAGGCTAAGGGTGTTTTTCAATTGACGGCAATTTTGGGGGGACGTGAATGTGAAAATAGTTAAAATTAGCATTCACATTTAAGCATTTATGATTGCTGAATTGTGAAAGGGACTGGGGAAACGGGACCCTCAAAGTTTTTAAAGTCCCCCAAATTTTTTCTCCAGTTGGGTTCCAAAACGCGAGGATACACAATGCTATACTCGCATCAAATCAACAGACAAAAAATAACCTACGACGTTTACTCTGTCAATTTTTTTTTTGTTTTGTAGCCTGTTGAATTTGATAGCATAAAAAATTTTGGTTATATCATATTTATATTTTTTACATTTTACAAAAATTACAAAAAATTTCGAACATGCCAATGTAAATTCAGAATGCTCCCCCTCAAAAATGTACGAGAATAGCCGATAGATTCTGTGAATTCGAATCATAAAAAACCGCTTTTCCCTTTTTCCCTCGCATTACGTTCACATTAGTCCCCCCCATATTGACGTAATACGACTTTTACTTAGCAGGATTTTAAAGGAAAAAGGGTGGCATAACAGGCAATTGACTTAAATTTTTTGCTAAAAATTAGGGGTGCACATCGATACTTTTTCATCATCGATTATTGAAATGGGCTGTCATATCGAATAGTCAAAAATATTAAAATGAAAGCCATTTCTACAAAAATTTTCATTTTACCCAAAAATGTTGGTGGTCGGCCCGAATCGATATCCTAGGGCCTAAGTTCTCTATTTTAGCACTTGCGCCCCCCAACCCCAAAAAACAAAAATATGTATAGGTAATAAAAATTCTTAAAAATAATACCAATCCCTTTTTTCCCCAAAAATTAAAAATTTAAAACTAGGAAAAAGCTAAAGTCCCCCGCGTTGTTGAGCAGCACCGGACGGCAACATGACCCCAGTACGACATTCCCATAATGTGTGTTGTAAATCTTCAAGGCTTGACCGATTTAGCGAAAATTTTTAAAAATAGGAGAGAATGATAAAAAACCCCGCCATCTAGAGGACCTTGAATCATTTTTTTGGGGGAAAATATTTTTTCTTTTGATAACAAAAATACCTGCTCCTCGATAGTATTTTGATTACTTCTAGGGGCAGTGATAGGGCCAGAATTCTCGTGCGACTTTTCGTTTGCCATGGGGAAAGTTACTTTTGTTAAAAAAGTAATTTTTATTACACTACTTAAAAGGGCTTGACGATTTAGCTGAAAATTTGTAAAAAAGGAGAGAATGATGTACTTATTTACCCCAAAAATTTCTTAAACCAAAAAAAATTTTTTTTTTTTTTAAAAAACCTCTTTGCAAAACAACAAACCCCCCCCTGAAAATTTTTAGGGCAAAATTTAATTTTTAAAAATTTTTGGGGTATACCAACATCGAAAGAAAAAAAAAAGAAAGAAAAAAAATTAGATAGGGTCAAAACAGGTCCCCCCCTTTAAAAAACAAAAAAAAAGAAGTGCGGGACCCTTCCGGGATAAAGGAAAGAGGAGAAAACAAATTAGCCTTTTGGTTTAAGGGGGGGGAAAGTCAAAATCGGGTGCTTTAAAAATATTACCTTTTTAAAACAAACCCAGGGGGTTGGCAGGGTTACCCCTCAAAAAAATTTAAAAAAGGGGGGTTAGAAAATTGATAAATCACTGATTTTAGGGTGAAAATCAACCAGTTTTTCTTACCAAAAACCGGTGTACCCTTTTTTAAAAAAAAAACAAAAATTATTTTAATTTAAGGTGATGTTTTTGCTAGAAAACACACAAAAATCAACAATTTTTGAAAATTGGATATTGAAAGATTGGGGAAAGGGGGTTTACCCCGGGAAAACAAAAAAAAACATTCCCCCCTGAAGGGGGGGGCGCCTTTTTAGTAACAAATGGTTTTAAATTGTTTTTTAACCAAGGTTTTCTTTATCATAGGCAAGATGGTCCCCCTTGTAACTAATGAAAAAAATCACAAATAAAAAGGGCCCCAAAAGTAAAATTTCAGATTTTCAAAAAAGGTTTTTTTACACACCATTTATACTGAGCCACACCGTCAGCACAACCAGTAAGGGGCTTCCCTCCCAACTCTAGTGCTCGGGAGACAAAACAACCCTTCTCCAATCTAACTAGTCGATAGGCATTTTTCACACTAGAATATTGCCACATGAGATGAATTATTTTTTCAAACAAGTAGATGTTCAGCAAAAACAATAAGAAAGCTGTAAATTGTGGCAACCTTGGGTACACCCTACTTACTTGTAATGGTTTCTTTATACATACGTCTGGGGGCATGTGACTTTGGTAAATTCCTGCTGACTGAGCTGGGTGAGACTAGGTAGGGTATTTGTACTTTGTAGTAAGAGCTTGGCATTCTGTGTAAATGGAGCCTTCTCAGATTTGTTACTGTAGCACAGTGACAGCCCAATATATGTGTTTTCTGTTATAACTGTATTAATGTGAGTGATAATAAAGAATAACAATGCAAGGTTTGTGAACATAAGTGAAGAGCAACATTTTAAATTTATTTGTGGATAATGACCTTGCTTCTTTTAGGTTCCAGTTTAGTTATTAAGCGAGCAAAGCGAGCGTTTCCATTTGACTCTGCCGTAAAAATTAGTCACTGGTTTTGTTTTTTTGTTTGTTTGTTTGTATGTCTCGCCATAACGTTCGAACGAAGGCTCGGATCAAGTTGAAATTTTGGACCATCCGCAAGCTTCGTTCTCGATTGAATGCCATTAGTTTTGTGGCAAAATCGTTCAAAAAGTTAAAAAGTTACATTAACCCATCTGCACCTGCGCCCCAAAACGCTAGCGCGCCCATGGAAACCGCGCACTTTTGCCCTCTGCACATCAAAGTTGCAGCGTAGTACAGTAAGAACGTAATCAACATCATTACTGTCACTATCACTTATTATTACTGTAGCATTATTTCTAGGCCTAGGCCTGTTCACAACTAACAATACACGAATTTGTAAGGCTACGAGTACGACCTTCGTGATCACGCCCATTCCTAACCTCAATGTTACTCCCACGCACACCAATGCACATTTCTTGTTCGCTGTCACTTTCACTTACTATATCTGCACCAGTTCTACGCATACAATTAAAATCACAACCTTCACCATCACTATCACTGAAATCTGATCGAAGAACATCCAAAAATTGACTGATTTAGGATTGTTTGTGCCGAGAAGGACGCTTTGATTGATCTGAATCTGCCATTATTAGCCTTGTTTACATGGAGGACTGAGTACGGTACGGTACCGAGATGTCGTTGAATTCTATCTGGTGTCGAAGCGTTTACATGACTCGTACCGAACTAAAACTGAACTCACTTTCAGTTCAGCATCAACTCTACCTATCGGCAGCTGACAAAACTAAAAGCCACTGCCAACACTGCCAACATTTTGTTTAGCCATGATGTTACCCCAAGAGGAAAGTTAAAAATAAAAACGATCTGGATACGTAGGCCACGTTAGTAACAAGAAACTGACATGTCACATGAAAGTGCAGGGAAAATAATTTGTAACGATTACCAACCTTTGTTTTGTAGTACTAGGCCTATGTTTAGGTTGGCAAAATGATTTTCAGTTCGGTTTTGTCTAAGAAACCTGTTTACATGATAGTACTCAGCAGTACTCAGTACGGTTCTTCCAGTACGGTAGCTACTTTTCGTCGGACCGAACCCAACCGGTACGGTACGGTTTTTACGTGTTTACATGACGTACTGAGTACAAAAACCGTACTCAATTTCCGTACTCAGTCCTCCATGTAAACAAGGCTATTGACAGTAGACAGGCGCGTAAGTTTCATGTCGATAACAAAGTCGATTTTAGCTTCACGTTTTTGCCGTAAGAGTACCAAAGAACACCACTAGATGTCACTACATGCTTGACGCGGGAAATGCAACAAAAAGTACAACAATTGGCCGATAGGAGCTGATACTACTGCAGTTTAGAATGGGAAACGCGCGTAAATGCGGACCAGTCCGCTTATGGCTCCCGTGGCCAGGCTATGATTCGCGGACTAGTCCGCTTACGGGTGCAGATGGGTTAAAGTTAATCAAAAGTTTTTTTTTTTCAAACTAAACGGCGACAAAATCTGAGATGGCCAAATCATTTAGAATGTCCGTCCGGTCACGAATATGTTAATTTTATTTTGATCCGATAAGTGTGTAGATGGAAATTACATTATAACAAAACTAACGTTGCCATGGCAACAAAAAGATGCGCAAAGTTTCTAATGCACTGCCACCTAGAAGTAATCAAAATACTTTCGAAGAAGCAGTGTATTTTTTGTCACCAAAGAGTTAAATAGTTTTCCCAAGGAGTCAAGGTCCTCTAGATGGCGGTGGATTTTATCCACAAAGTAAAGATTTACACATGGGTTTACCCAAATACCTGCAATAATAAATAATATTGGAAAC
This sequence comes from Sweltsa coloradensis, assembly GCA_024449915.1. Taxonomy (NCBI): domain Eukaryota; kingdom Metazoa; phylum Arthropoda; class Insecta; order Plecoptera; family Chloroperlidae; genus Sweltsa; species Sweltsa coloradensis. Next base: position 1,127 of record JAMZAV010014779.1, on the reverse strand, counting down.
ATGGCCCTGTGGACAGCGAACGTCGCAAATTTAAAAATTTTAAAAAATGTGTGTGTTGTGGGTCTAGCTATAGCACGTGCTCGCTTATCAACGCGTCCAACTGAGCGTTTCCTAGTTACTAGTACTATATGCTTAGCATACCAGGAGACGTCAAAACATTACTATTATTTTTGCACAAACATTTTTTTTTGGTGTGGCTTATCAAAGACGTTAAAAATGTTGTGCGTTTGAATATAACAATTAGTCAGTCCGAACAACTCATCTTTCCACTGTTTCCCTAACCGAGAGAAGTTGTCATCGCGATATAAAAACTGGCTTTTGAAAATTAATCGTAGTAGCTTTAACTTCGTACGCTGCAAATGTACTCGTGTATGTTCTGAATACGTGTACTTCATTGAAAGCTATTACTAAATTCTTATGATGGAGAATGTGTTGGTAGATGTATCACAAAGGTTTAATACAGAACAAATGGTACCTACTGTAATGAACTCACTTGACAAGGTTTAGCTTCTAGCATCCATCTTTATTCACTACTTCACTTTGGTCAGTCAGTGCTGCCAACTTACACACACACATTCAATACACTACATCATTCCCTTTTTTCAAAGTGATTTGAAACTACAAACTAGGTACCCCAATATTATATTGAGTGGATCATGGTTTCTCATGTCTTTGATCTTCGCTTCTTCTTATGTGATCACTAATTATGGTTATGGTTGAACTACATGGTACGTTTAATTAACATAAACATAATTAAACTTCGACGTTGGTAGGCTACTGATGTGGACGACTATTTTGTTATTGAACTACTAATAATCGGAATTGTCAATGAAATGATAAGGACAACCTCACATGATCATTAATCTTCTACAGTTGATAGTCACTCATCCAAACCGGGGTTTGCGTTGGCGGCTCGGCCTGGCCTCTTCGCTCCCACGGTTCCCTGGTCGGAGCGGGGTTGATCTGTCTCCTGCTACAGGTCTAGAGACTGTGGAGACAATGGAACATCTATGTTTTGATTAATTGTGACTATAGGAGGAGGGTGATGATTGTTCTCCAGTGAGGTATTTGCTGGTTGGTCGGAACATGGTTCTCGGATTGTGATTGTGTCGAAGGGGTTGTGAGTG
>JAMZAV010014778.1:0-25274 GCA_024449915.1 Sweltsa coloradensis | reverse complement strand
TTGTCATAACATTTTGTCAGTTGCTTGTTTAGTCATTTTAAATTGTAGTTTTCATTTCACAGTTTTATTTTGTCAATTTGCTATTTTTGTTCTGTTTTATTTTGTCAGATTGTCAATTGCATTTTGTCAGGTTGTTAGTTTCAGTCATTTTCATATTGTAAAGTTGTCATTTTGTCAGATTTTCATTTTCACAGTTTGACAGATTCATTTTGTTAATTTGCTAGTTTTCGTCAGTTTGATATTGTTATATTGTCAGTTTGTCTATAACATTTTGTCAGTTTGCTTGTTTTAGTCATTTTCATATTGTAAGTTTTTTATTTTCACAGTTTCATTTGTCAATTTGCTAGAATTCGTCAGTTTGATGTTGTAATATGGTCAGTTTGTTAATAACATTTTGTCTGTTTGCTTGTTTTAGTCATTTCAAATTGCAAGTTTTTTCATTTTCACAGTTTCATTTTGTCAATTTGCTAGTTTTCGTCATTTTTAATTTTGTAAAATGTAAGTTTGTCAATTGCATTTAGTCAGGTTGTTAGTTTTAATCATTTTCATATTGTGTTTGCCATTTTGTTGATTTTTATTTTCACAGTTTGACAGTTTCATTCTTTAATTTGCTAGAATTTCGTCAGTTTGATATTGTAATATAGTCCAGTTTGTAAATAACATTTTGTCAGTTTTGTTTGTTTTAGGTCATTTTCAAATTGCAAGTTTTTCATTTTTCACAGTTTTACATTTTTGTCAATTTGCTAGTTTTCGTCAGTTTTGATTTTGTAAAATGTCCCAGATATCAATTGCATTTTGTCAGGTTGTTAGTTTTAGTCATTTTCATATTAAAGTTTGTAATTTTTGTCAGTTTTATTCATTTTCACTGTTTGACAGTTTCATTTGTTAATTTGCTAGGTTTTCGTCAGTTAATATTGTAATATTGTCAGTTTGTCAATAACATTTGTCAGTTTTGCTTATTTTAGTCTTTGTCAAATTGTAATTTGTTCATGTTGTCATTTTCATTTTGTCATTTGCTAGTTTTCGTCAGTTTGATTTTGTAAGAATGTCAGATTGTCAATTGCATTTTGTCAGGTTGTTAGTTTCACGTCATTCATATTGTAAAGTTGTCATTTTTGTCAGTTTTTCATTTTCACAGTTTTGATAGTTTCATTTTGTTCATTTGCTTGTTTTCGTCAGTTTGATATTGTAATATTGTCAGTTTTGTCAATAACATTTTGTCAGTTGTTTGTTTGAAGTCATTTTCAAGTGGAAGTTTTTTCATTTCACAGTTCCATTTTGACAATTTGCTAGTTTTTTCGTCAGTTTGATTTTGTAAGAATGTCAGATTGTCAATTGCATTTTGTCAGGTTGTTTGGTTCAGTCATTTCCACATTGTAAAGTATCATTTTGTCAGATTTTCCATTTTACCCAGTTTGACAGATTAATTTGTTAATTTGCTTGTTTTTCGTCCAGTTTGATATGTTATATTGTCCAGTTTTGTCTATACATTTTGTCAGTTTGCTTGTTATAGTCATTTTCAATTGTAAGTTTTTATTTTCCAGTTTCATTTTGTCAATTTGATAGTTTCGTAAGTTTTTGATTTTGTAGAACGTCGAGTGTCCATTGCATTTTTGTCAGGTTGTTAGTTTCGTCATTTTCATATGTAAAGTTGTCATTTGTTCAGATTTTTCATTTTCACCAGTTTGACGTTTTCATTTTGTTATTTGCTGTTTTCGATCCAGTTTGATATTGTAATATTGTCAGTTTTGTTATAACATTCTTGTCAGTTTGCTTGTTTAAGTTTTTTTTCAAATTGTTAAGTTTTTCATTTTCACAGTTTCATTTTGTCAATTTGCCTTAGTTTTCGTCAGTTTGATTTTGTAAGAATTTTCAGATGGTCCATTGCATTTTGTCAGGTTTGTTAGTTTTAGTCCTTGTTTATATTGTAATGTTTGTAATTTTGTCAGGTTTTTTCAATTTTACAGTTTTGGCAGTTTCATTTTGTTAATTTGCTAGTTTTCGTCAGTTTGATATTGTTATATTGTCAGTTTGTCAATACATTTTGTCAGTTTTTTTGCTTGTTTTTAGTCATTTTCAAATTGTCAGTTTTTCATTTTTCACAGTTTTCCATGGTCAATTTGCTATTTTTCGTCATTTTGGTTTTTGTAAGAATGTCAGATTGTCATTGCATTTTGTCAGGATGTTAGTTTTAGTCATTTTCATATATAAGTTGGTAATTTTGTCAGATTTTCATTTTCCCAGTTTGACAGTTTCATTTTGTTAATTGCTAGTTTTTGTCAGTTTGAATATTGTCAGTTTTGTCATAACATTTTTGGCAGTTTGCTTGTTTAGTCCTTTTCAATTGTAAGTTTTCATTTTTCACAGTTTCATTTTGTCATTTTGCTAGTTTTCGTCATTTGATTTTGTAAGAAGGTAAGAATTATCAATTGCAATTTTGTCAGGTTGTGAGTTTAAGTCATTTTCATATGTAAGTTTGTAATTTTGTCAGTTTTTCATTTTTACAGTTTGGAAGTTTTCATTTGTAATTTGCCTAGTTTGTTCGTCAGTTTGATATTGTTTATTGGTCAGTTCGTCAATAACATTTTGTCAGTGGTGCTGTGTGTTAAGTCATTTTTATTGTCAGTTTTTCATTTCACTGTTTCATTTTGTCAATTTGCTAGTTTTTTTTCGACAATTTGGATTTGTAAGATGTCAGATTGTCAAGTGCATTTTTGTCAGGTGTTAGTTTTCAGTTCATTATCATATTGTAAGTTGTGTTATTTTGTCAGATTTTCATTTTCACAGTTTTACAGTTTTCATTTTGTTAATTTGCTATTTTTGTCCAGTTTGATATTGTAATATTGTCCAGTTTGTCAAATACCATTTTTGTCAGTTTGCTTGTTTTAGTCATTTTCAATTGTCAATTTTTCATTTTCGACGTTTCATTTTGTCAATTTGCTAGTTTTTTCGTCAATGATTTTTGTAAGTATGTCAGATTGTCAATTGCATTTTGTCAGGTTTCTAGTTTCAGTCATTATCATATTGTTAAGTTATGTCATTTTGTCAGATTTTCATTTTCAAAAGTTTGACAGATTCATTTTTTATTTGCTTGTTTTCGTCAGTTTGATATATTGTAATATTGGTCAGTTTGAACTAAAACATTTTTTCAGTTTGCTTGTCTAAGGGGTCATTTTCAAATTGTAAGTTCATTTCATTGTCAATTTGCTTAGTTTTTGGTCAGTTTTTATTTTGTCAGAATGTCAGATTGTCAATTGCGTTTTTGTCCAGGTTGTTAGTTTTAGTCATTTTTTTCATATTGTTTGCTTTAATTTTTTCAGTTTTTCATTTTCACATTTTTACAGTTTTATTTTTTGTTAATTTGCTAGGTTTTCGTCAGTTTGGATGTTGTAATATTGTCATTTGTCATTAACATTATGTCAGTTTGCTTGTTTAGTCATTTTTCAAATTGTCAGTTTTTCATTTTCCAGTTTCATTTTGTCATTTCTATTTTTCGTCAGTTTGTTTTGGGTAAGATGTCAGATTGCATTTGTCAGGTTTGTTAGTTTTAGTCCATTTTCAATATTGTAGTTTTGTCATTTTGTCAGATTCTTCATTTCACAGTTGACATTTTCATTTTGTTTAATTTCTAGTTTTCGTCAGTTTTGGAATATTGTCAGTTTGTCAATAACATTTTTGTCAGTTTGCTTGTTTTAGTCCTTTTCAAATTGTAAGTTTTTCATTTTCACAGTTCCATTTTGTCAATTTGCTAGTTTTGTCAGTTTTGATTTTGTAGGATTGTAAGATTGTCAATTGCATTTTGTCAGGTTGTTAGTTTTAGTCATTTGCATATTGTTAATTTGTCATTTGTCAGATTTCATTTTCACAGTTTGACCAGATTCATTTTGTTAATTTGCTTGTTTTTCATCAGTTGATATTGTAATATTGTCAGTTTTTAATAACATTTTTGTCAGTTTGCTTGTTTTAGTCATTTTCAAATTGTCAGTTTTTCAGTTTCACAGTTTATTTTGTCAATTTGGGTAGTTTCGTCAGTTTATTTTTGTAGAAGGTCAGAGTTGTCAATTGCATTTTGTCAGGTTTGTTAGTTTTAGTCATTTCATATTGTAAGTTTGTATTTTGCAGTTTTTTCAACTTTACAGTTTGACAGTTTTCATTTGTTAATTTGCTAGGTTTTCGTCAGTTTGATATGGTAATATTGTCAGTTTGTCATACATTTTGTCAGTTTGCTTGTTTTAGTCATTTTCAAATTGTTAGTGTTTCATTTTCCCACAGTTCATTCTGTCAATTTGCTAGTTTCGTTCAGTTGATTTTGTAAGAATGTCAGATTGTCAATTCGCATTTTGTAGTTTCGTTAGTGTTAGTTCATTTTAAATGTTAAAATTGTAATTTGTCCGTTTTTCATTTTTCACTATGATGACAGTTTCATTTTGTAATTTGCTAGGTTTTAGTCACTTTAAAGTGTAACTATTGTCAGTTTGTCAATTACATTTGTCATTGCTTGTTTGAGTCATTTTCAAAATTGTAAGTTTTTACATTTTCAAAGTTTCAATTTTGTCCAAATTGCTAGTTTTCGTTCAGTTTGATTTTGTAAAGAATGCAGATTGTCAATTGCCATTTGTCAGGTTGTTAGTTTTAGTCATTTTATATTATAAGTTTGTAATTTTGTCAGTTTTTCAATATTTTACAGTTTGGAAGTTTCATTTTGTTAATTTGCTAGTTTTCGTCAGTTTAATTATTGTTATAGTGCTCACTTGTCAATAACTTTTGTCAGTTTGCTTGATTTATCATTTCAAATCGTAGTTTTTCATTTTCACAGTTTCATTTTGTCAATTTGCCTAGTTTTCGTCAGTTGATTTTTGTAAGAATGTCAGATGTCATTTGCATTTTGCAGGTTGTTAGTTTTAGGTCATTTCATATTGTACAGTTGTCAATTTTGTCAGATTTTTCATTTTCACAGTTTGATAGTTTAATTTTGTTAGTTTTCTTGTTTTCGTTCAGTTTGATATTGTAATTATTGTCAGTTTTGTCAATAACATATTTGTCAGTGTAGCTTGTTTTTTCTTTTTTTTTTTAATTGTAATTTGGTTATTTTAACAGTTAATTTTGTCAATTTGCTAGTTTTCGTCAGTTTGATTTTGTAAGAATGTCAGATTGTCAATTGCATTCTTTGTTGTCTTGTTGGGGTGGGTAGGTTGTGTGGTTTGTGTTTGTTAGTTTTAGTCATTTTCAAATTGTAAGATGGCATTTGTCAGATTTTCATTTTCACAGGAGTTTGACAGTTTCATTCTTTAATTTGCTAGAAATTCGTCAGTTTGAATTGTAATATAGTCAAGTTTGTAAATAACATTTTGTCAGTTTGCTTGTTTTAGTTCATTTTCAAATGCAAGTTTTTCATTTTCACAGTTTTCATTTTGTCAATTTGCTAGTTTTACGTCAGTTTAAATTTTGTAAGAATGTACGTTTGTTCAATTTCATTTAGTCAGGTTGTTAGTTTTAATCATTTTCATAGTGTAAGTTGCCAGTTTGTTTGATTTTTATTTGCACAGTTGACAGTTTCATTCTTTTAATTTGCTAGAAGTCCGTCAGTTTGGCAAGAGATATAATTGTAATATAGTACAGTTTGTAGAAATAACATTTGTCGTTTGTTTGTTTCTAGTGTCATTGTTCTCAAATTGCAAGTTATTTTCACTTTCACATGTTTCATTTTGTTCAATGTTTAGCTAGTTTTCGTCAGTTACTTTTGTGTGAAAGAGATGTCATGAATTATCAATTGCATTTCGTCAGGTTGTAGTTTTAGTCAGTTTTCATATGTTAAGTTTGTATTTTGTCAGTTTTCATTTTCACTGTTTGCAGTTTTCATTTTGTTAAGTGGTAGGTTTCGTCAGTTAATATTGTAATATTGTCAGGTTTTTGTCAATAACATTTGTCACAGTTTGCTTATTGTAGTCATTGCCAACTGATAAATTTTCATTTTCACAAGTTTCATTTTGTTCAATTTGCTAGTTTCGTACAGTTTTGATTTGGTAAGAAGCAGATTGTAATTGCAATTTTGTCAGGTTTTAGCTTTCCGTCATTTCAGTTATTGTTAAAGTGTCATTTGTCAGATTTATTCATTTTCACAGTTGACAGTTTAATTTTGTTAAATTGCTTGTTTTGTCGTCAGTTTGATATCTGTAATATTGTTACAGTGTGTCAATTAACATTTGTCAGTTTGTTTGTCATTAAGTCATTTCAAATTGATAAGTTTCATTCACAGTTTATTTTGACAATTTGCAGTTTTCGCAGTTTTGATTTTGTTTAAGAATGTCAGACAGATTGTTCAATTGCATATTTTGTCCAGGTTGTGGTTTCAGTCATTTTCACAGTGTAAAAGTTATCATTTTGTCAGATTTTCATTTTAGCACAGTTTGACAGATTAAGTTTTGTTATATTTGCTTGTTTTCGTCAGTTTATAATGTTATATTGTCAGTTTGTACTATAACATTGTTGGTCAGTTTGCTTGTTATAGTCATTTTCAAATTTGTAAGTTTTCATTTTCACAGTCTCACATTTTGTCAATGTGATAGTTTTCGTAAGTTTGATTCTGTAAAGAACGTAGATTGTCCAATTGCATTTTGTCCAGGGGTTAGTTTCAGTCATCTTCATATGTGTAAAAGTATGTCAATTTTTGTCAGATTTTCATTTTTCACAGTTTGACAGTTTCATTTTGTAATTCTGCTTGTTTTCATCAGTTTGATATTGTAATATTATTGTCAGTTTTGTTAATAAACATTGTCAGTTGCTTGTTTAAGTTTTTTTCAAATTGTAAGTTTTCATTTTCACCCAGTTTCATTTTGTCAATTTGCTAGTTTTTCGTCAGTTGATTTTGTTAGAATGTCGATGGTCAATTTTGTAAGAATGTCAGTTTGTCAATTGCATTTTGTCAGGTTGTTAGTTTTAGTCATTTTCATATTGTTAGTTTTGAAATTTTGTCAGTTTTTCATTTTCAACAGTTTGACAGTTTCATTTTGTTATTTGCTAGGTTTTTCGTCAGTTTGATGTTTGTTATATTGTCAGTTTGGCATTAACATTTTGTCAGTTTGCTGTTTTAGTAGTCATTTTCAAATTGTCAGTTTTTCATTTTCACGTTTCATTTGTCATTTGCTATATTTCGGTCAGTTTGATTTTGTAAGAATGTTCAGATTGTCAATTGCATTTGTACAGGTTGTTTAGTTTTAGTCATTTTCAAATTGTAAGATGGCATTTTGTCAGATTTTCATTTTCCAGTTTTTGACAGTTTTCATGCTTTATTTGCTAGAATTCTTCAGTTTGATATTGTACTATAGTCAGTTTGTAAAATAAGCATTTTGTCAGTTTGGAGCTTTTTTTAGTCATTTTTCAATTGCAGAGTTTTCATTTCACAGTTTCTTTGTCCATTTGCTAGTTTCGTCAGTTAATTTTGTAAGAATGTAAGTTTGTCAATTGCTTTATTCAGGTTGTTAGTTTTTAATCATTTTCCATATTGTTAAGTTTGCCATTTTGTTGATTTTTATTTTCACAGTTTGACAGTTTCATTCTTAATTTTGCTAGAAATTCGTCATTTGATATGTAATATAGTCAGTTTGTAAATAACATTTTTTCAGTTTGTTTTGTGTTTTAGTCATTTTCAAATTGCAATTTTTTCATTTTTCACAGTTTCATTTTGTCAATTTGCTAAAGTTTTTCGTCAGTTGATTTTGTAAGAATGTCAGATTATCAATTGCATTGTGTGTCAGGTTGTTAGTTTTATCATTTTCATAGTTAAGTTTGTAATTTTGTCAGTTTTTTCATTTTCACTGTTTGACCGTTTCATTTTGTTAATTTGCCTGGTTTTCGGTCAGTTTATATTGTAATATTGTCAGTTTGTCAATACAATTTTGTCAGTTTGCTTATTTTATTCATTTTCAATTGTAAATTTTTCATTTTCACAGTTCATCTTTTGTCACTTTGCTAGTTGTCGTCAGTTTGATTTTGAAGAATGTCCAGATTGTCAATTGCATTTTGTCCCATTTGTTAGTTTCAGTCTTTTCATATTGTAAGTTGTCATTTTGGTCAGATTTTCATTTTCACAGTTTGACAGTTTTCATTTTGTTAATTTGCCTTGTTTCGGTCAGTTTGATATTGTAATCTTGTCAGTTTGTCAATAACATTTTGTCAGTTTGCTTTGTTTAGAGTCATTTTCAAATTGTAGTTTTTCATTTTCACAGTTTCATTTTGACATTTGCTAGTTTCGTCAGTTTAATTTGGTAAGAATGTCAGATTGTCAATTGCATTTTGTCAGGTTGTTGGTTTCAGTCCATTTTCACATTGTAAAGTTATCATTTTGTCAGATTTTCATTTACAACAGTTTTGACAGATTAAATTTTGTTAATTTGCTTGTTTTCGTCAGTTTGATAATGTTTAAATTGTCAGTTTGTCGATACATTTTGTCAGTTTGCCTTGTTATAGTCATTTTCAAATTGTAAGTTTTTCATTTTCACAGTTTCATTTTGTCAATTTGATAGTTTTTTCGTAAGTTTGATTTTGTAACGAACGTCAGATTGGTCATTCTTGTCAGGTTTAGTTTCAGTTATTTTGCATATTGTAAAGTTGTCATTTTTGTCAATTTTCATTTTCACTATTTTGTCAGTTTCATTTTGTTAATTTGCTTGTTTTCATCAGTTTGATCTTGTAATATTGTCAGTTTTTTAATACATTTTGTCAGTTTGCTTGTTTAAGTTTTTTTAAATTGTTAAGTTTTTCATTTTCACAGTTTTTCATTTTGTCAATTTTTTTTTGCTGTAGTTTTCGTCAGTTTGATTGTGGGGGGGGAGGGGTAAAAATGTCAGATGGTCAATTGCATTTTGTCAGGTGTGTTAAAAGGTTTTAGGTCCCCATTTTTAATATTTGTAAGTTGTAATTTTGTCAGTTTTTCAATTTTACAGTTTGGAAGTTTCATTGTTAAATTTGCTAAGTTTTTCGTCAGTTTGATATTGTTATATTGTCAGTTTGTCATATACATTTTGTCAGTTTGCTTGTTTTAGTCCTTTTCAATTGTCATTTTTTCATATTCACAGTTTGCATTTTTTGTCAATTTGCCTAGTTTTCGTCAGTTTTGTTTTGGTAAGATGTTCAGAATTGTCAATTGCATTTGTCAGGATGTTAGTTTTTAGTCATTTTCATATTATAAGTTTGTACTTTTTGTCAGTATTTTCATTTTCAACAGTTTTGACAGTTTTCATTTTTGTTATTTGCTAGTTTTTGTCAATTTGAATATTGTCCAATTTTTGTCAATAACAATTTTGTTCAGTTTGCTTGTTTGAGGTCCTTTTCAAATGTAGTTTTTTCATTTTCACAGTTCATTTGTCATTTTGCTAGTTTTCGTCAGTTTTGATTTTGTAAGAGGTAAGATTATCATTGCATTTTGTCAGGTTGTGAGTTTTAGTCATTTTCATATTGTAAGTTTGTAATTTTGTCAGTTTTTCATTTTACAGTTTGGAAGTTTCATTTTGTTAATTTGCTAGTTTTCGTCAGTTTGATATTGTTTATTGTCAGTTTCGTCAATAACATTTGTCAGTTTGCTTGTTTTAATCAGTTTTAACATTGTCAGTTTTTTTCATTTTCACTGTTTCATTTTGTCATATTGCTAGTTTTTCGACAATTTGATTTTGTAAGAATGTCAGATTGTCAGTGCTATTTTGTTCAGGTTGTTAGTTTTAGTCAGTATCATATTGTAAGTTTGTTATTTTTGTCGATTTTTCATCTTCACAGTTTTACAGTTTCATTTTGTTAATTTGCTAGTTTTGTCAGTTTTGATATTGTAATCTTGTCCGTTTTTTTCATAACATTTTGTCAGTTTGCTTGTTTTAGGTCATTTTCAAATTTTGTCAATTTTTCATTTTCCACAGTTTTCATTGTCAATTTGCTAGTGTTTTCGTCAGATTGATTTGTTAAGTATGTCAGATTGTCATTGCATTTTGCCAGGTGTTAGTTTCAGTCATTTCATATGGTTAAGTTGTCATTTTTGTCAGATTTCATTTTCACAGTTTGACAGATTCCATTTTTGTTATTTGCTTGTTTTCGTCAGTTTGATATTGAATATTGTCAGTTTGACTATAACATTTTGTCAGTTGCTTGTTTAGTCATTTTCAACTCTTGTAGTTCAGTTTCATTTTGTCAATTTGCTAGTTTTATGGTCAGTTTTGATTTTGTCAGACTGTCAGATTGTCATTGCGTTTTGTCCAGGTTTGTTAGTTTAGTCATTTTCATATTGTTAGATTGAAAATTTTGTGTCAGTTTTTCATTTCACACATTGGACAGTTTAATATTTGTTAATTTGCTAGGTTTTTTTTTCGTCAGTTGTTGATGTTGTATATTGTCAGTTTTGTCATTAACATGTATGTTCAGTTTGCTTTTTTAGTCCATTTTCAAATTGTCAGTTTTTTTCATTTCACAGTTTCCATTTTGTCATTTGCTATTTTCGTCAGTTTTGTTTTGTAAGAATGTCAGATTGCATTTTGTCCAGGTGTTTTAGTTTCTGTCATTTTCATATTGTAATTCATGTTGTTAAATTTGCTAGTTTTTCGTCAGTTTGATTTGTAAGAATGTCCAGATTGTCAATTAGCCTTTTTGTGTCAGGTTTTGTTAGTTTTAGTCATTTTCATATTGTAAGTTTGTCATTTTGTCAGATTTTTCATGTTCACAGTTTGACAGTTTTCATTTTTGGTGTTAATTTGCTAGTTTCGTCAGTTTGATATTTTCAGTTTGTCAATACTTTTGTCAGTTTTTGGGGAGCTGGGTTTAGTCCTTTTTCAAATTGTCAGTTTATCATTTTCACAGTTTCATTTTGTCATTTTGCTAGTTTTCGTCAGTGTGATTTTGTAAGAAGGTAGATTTATCAATTGCATTTTGTCAGGTTGTTCTTTTTTTAGTCATTTTCAATATTGTAAATTAGTAATTTTTATCAGTTTTTTCATTTTCACAGTTTGACAGTTTCATTTTGTTAATTTGCTCAACTGTTTTTGTCAGTTTATATTGTAATATTGTCAGTTTTGTCAATAACTTTTGGTAGGGTTGCTTGTTTTAGGTCATTTTCAAATTTGTCCAATTTTTCATTTTCCACAGTTTCTATTTTGTCAATTTGCTAGGTTTTTCGTCAGTTTAATATTGTAATATTTGTCAGTTTGTCAATACATTTGTTTTAGTTTCTTGTTTAAGTTTTTTTCATATTGTAAGTTTTTTATTTTCACAGTTTCATTTTGTCAATTTGCTATTTTCGTCCAGTTTGATTGTGTAAGAATGTCAGATTGTCAATTGCATTTTGTCAGGTCGTTAGTTTTAGTCATTTTCATATTTCAGTTTGTAATTTTGTCAGTATTTCATTTTTACATGTTTGGAATTTCATTTTGTTAATTTGCTAGTTTTTTACACAGGGGGTCAGTTGATATTGTTTATTGTCAGTTCGTCATAACATTTTGTCAGTTTGCTTGTTTAAGTATTTTTAAATTGTCAGTTTTTTCATTCAACTGTTTCATTTTGTCAATTTGCTAGTTTCGACAATTTGATTTTTGTAAGAATGGTCATATTGTCAAGTGCATTTTGTCAGGTTGTTCTTTTTTAGTCATTATCCATATTGTAAGTTTGTCATTTTGCATCAGATTTTCATTTTCAACAGTTTTTACAGTTTCTTTTGATTAATTTGCTAGTTTTTTTTTGTCAGTTTTTTGATATTGTAATATTGTCAGTTTGTCAATAACTTTTTTGTCAGTTTGCTGTTTTAGTCATTTTCAAATTGTTAGTTTTTTCTTGTCACAGTTTCATTTGTATCAATTTTCTAGTTTCTCGTTCAGTTTGATTTTGTAAGATTGTAAGATTTTTGTCAATTGCATTTTGTCAGGTTGTTAGTTTTAGTCATTTTCATATGTTAAATTGTCCATTTGTCAGATTTTCATTTTCACAGTTTGAACAGATCATTTTGTTAATTTGCTTGTTTTCGTCAGTTTTGATATTGTATATTGTCAGTTTTTGTCATAACATTTTTGCAGTTTGCTTGTTTTTTAGTCCATTTTTGCAAATTGTCATTTTTTCATTTTCACAGTTTTCATTTTGTCAATTTGCCTAGTTTTTCGTCAGTTTGATTTTGTAAGATGTCCAGATTGTCAATTGGCAATTTTGTCAGGTTGTTAGTTTTAGTCATTTTCATATTGTAAGTTTTGTAATTTTGGTCAGTTTTTTCACTTTCACAGTGTTTGAGACAGTTTTCATTTTGGTTAATTTGCTAGGTTTTCGTCAGTTTGATATTGTAATATTGTCAGTTTGTCCATTAACATTTTGTCATGTTTTGCTTGTTTAGGGGTCATTTTCCAAATTGTTAAGTTTTTCATTTTCACGGTTTCATTTTGTCAATTTGCTATTTTCCGTCAGTTTTGGATTTTGTAAAATGTCAGATCGGTCAATTTGCATTTTGTCAGGTGTTGTTTAGTCATTTTCATATTGGAAATTGTAATTTTTGTCAGTTTTTCATTTTTCACTATTTGACAGTTTTCATTTTGTTAATTTGACTAGGTCTCTTAGTCACTTTAATATTTAATATTGTCAGTTTGTCATTCCCATTTTGTCAGTTTGCTTGTTTTAAGTCATTTTCAAATTGGGTAAGTTTTTCATTTTCACAGTTTCATTTTGTCAATTTGCTAGTTTTTTCGTCAGTTTGAAATTTGTAAGAATGTCAGATTGTCCAATTGCATTTTTGTCCAGTTGTTTAGTTTATCATTTTCATATGTTAGTTGTCATTTTGGTTCAATTTTCATTTTTTACAGTTTTGACAGTTTCATTTGTTAATTTGCTTGTTTTCGTCAGTTTGATATGTAATATTTGTCAGTTTGTCATAACATTTTGTCAGTTTGCTTGTTTAAGTTTTTTTTCAAATTGTAAGTTTTTTCATTTCACAGTTTCATTTTGTCATTATGCTAGTTTTCGACAGTTTTGGATTTTGTAAGAATGTCAAGATTGAAAAGTGCATTTGTTCAGTTATTAGTTTTCATGGTCATTTCATATTGTAAAGTTTGGTAATTTTTGTCAGTTTTTCATTTTCACGGGGGGGGGGGGGTTTGGAACAGTTTCATTTTTGTTAATTTTGCTAGTTTTTTTTTTTTTTTTTTTTTTTGGTTGTGTTTTTTACGTCAGTTAATATTGTATATTGTCAGTTTGTCATAACATTTTGACCCCTCAGTTTGCTTGTTTTTTTTTTTTTTTTTTTTAATTGTAAGTTGTTCATTTTTCACATTTTTCATTTTGTCAATTTGCTAGTTTTCGTCAGTCTGATTTTGTAAGAATGTCAGATTGTGCAATTGCATTTTGGTCAGGTCGTTAGTTTTTAGTCATTTTCATATTGTAAGTTTGTAATTTTGTCCAGTTTTTCATTTTTACAGTTTGGAAGTTTCATTTTGTTAATTTGCTAGTTTTCGTCAGTTTGATATTGGTAAATATTGTCCAGTTGGTCATAACCTTTTGTCAGTTTGCCGTGTTTAAGTCCTTTTCAATTGTAAGTTTTTCATTTTCAGAGTTTTCATTTTGTCATTTGCTAGTTTGTCGTCAGTTTGATTTTTGTAAGAATGTCAGATTGTCATTGCATTTTGTCAGGTTGTTATTTTTAGTCATTTTTTATTATGAGTTTGTATATTTTGTCAGTTTTTCAATTTTACAGTTTGGAAGTTTCTTTTGTTAATTTGCTAGTTTTCGTCAGTTTAATATGTTATATTGTCAGTTTGTCATAACTTTTTGTCATTTGCTTGATTTAGTCTTTTCAAATTGTAAGTTTTTCATTTTCACAGTTTCATTTTTGTCATTTGCTAGTTTTCGTCAGTTTGATTTTGTAAGAATTGTCCAGAGTGTCTTGGCATTTTGTCAGGTTTTTCGTTTTAGTCGTTTTGATCTTGTAAAAGTTTTTTCGTTTTGTCAGATTTTCATTTTCACAGTTTGACAGTTTCATTTTGTTAATTTTGCTTTTTTCGTCATTTTGATATTGTAATATGCAGTTGTCAATAACATTTTGTCAGTTTGCTTGTTTTTAGGAGGTCATTTTTAAATTGTAATTTTTTCTTTTCACAGTTTTCATTTTGTCATTTGCTAGTTTTCGTCAGTTTTGATTTTGTAAGAAATGTCAGATTGTCATTCATTTTGTCATGTTGTTGTTTCAGTCATTATCATATTGTTAAGTTGTCATTTTGTCAGATTTTCATTTTCACAGTTTGACAGATTCATTTTGTTAATTTGCTTGTTTTCGTCAGTTTGATATTGTAATATTGTCATGAAACCGTTGGATTTCATGGTTTTTCTGTGAATTTCATATTTAAATTATAGTACAGGTGGATACTGGTTTCGGTTCGGGCTTTGTTTATGGCTTGCTATGATGAAAACTGATGTTTACTTTGAATATTTAAACTGCATATTTTATTTGTTTTGGAGCTTGGAGAATGTGGGGCAAGTTTATATTCAAGAGAAGCAAGTAGCTTGAATGTTGTGCAAGTGCGACAAATTATTAACAACATGGACTAGATAATGTTATTAGACTTTTGCTGAATAAGTTTTTATTGAAGAAATTATAACATTATTATGAAGTTCTTTTTGAATAACTAAATTATACAAAAACAGCTAAAATGCAACGATTGCATTTCCTATGGAAACTTGTTGTTTTGGAAATGATTGAAAAGAGGTGGGCAATCGAAGCGAAGGGAGAGACGAGAGAGTGCCGCCGAACGACCAACTAGTGTGGAAAGCAAAGGAGAGAACATTGAGACCCGTTGTCGACGTGGGATCAAGAGGAGTCGAATCCAGGACCTACAACGCGGGAGACGGAAGACCAGCTGGAAGCCAACCAGAACTCTACCAGTGTAACTCGATAAACGGTAGGACCAAAATGTCCAGAATATAGGTTTCATTAAGATGGGTAGAGTCATGCGTAGTAATTATAGCCATTTACACACACGTCAATAGTCATTGCTTAGGCTCGCCAGTAATCAAAATTCATTAATTTGTTAAAAGAAGCAAGTGCCTGTTGATTGAGATGTATTTATCATTGAAGAGTGTAACCCCTAAACAATCCTAGAACAGATACGATCCTATTGGTACTAATTGAAGGAGATGTATGTTTGATCATGCTACTTTCCCCCAAACAAGCAACATAATTTAATAATCTGCATCTTCTTATCTCATAACGCTCTAAGCTTTCTAACATGGTGGAGATTAGCGCCGTGTCAAATAGGTTTTTATCGATCTTCATGGAAGATCTAACTGTTTTATTAGGATCTGTTTCTGGGTTATGCATATAAGCATTCATTTTATGAATGTTTGTTTTATTAATTTAAATAAATTATGTGGTCTAATCAGGCTTGCTTTGATTATCGCATTATTTCATTGTATGAAATATGTTATGACTGGCTGTAATAATTTCACAAAGTTTGAATTGCCGACGTTATGTTTATTAGCAGGACAAGTGTGTGGTAATACTACTATCGATTTTTGCAATGTCGTGTTTTTAGCTACGTGTGTTCTAGTTTCTTATGATTATGCATAGTTGGCAGTTATGTGTTTTCTTTTGCTGCAGTATTTTTTCTTGTTTTGAATGTTGAAATTTATTTTAAGTTCTAATAACTAATTTTCTTTTGTGGTCTTAAAATTTTAGATTTGTTTCGATTTCGGGTTTTTATTGGGTTTCCATGAGTAAGGGGCTGTCTGATAGAGAATTTAGATTTGCGTGTAGAGAAGCAGGTGTGCCAAGTTCATGTTTTGTTGTTGACAATGTTGTTGAAACTATACATCGTTATCTAAGGCTGCGTTTGAAAATATGCGTCCTAATTTGGTTGATAGCATGTTTGCTTCTGTCAGTCATATTGTTGACGGTAGTAATACTAAGTTTACTAAGTTGATTGAAAAGTCGGTAGAATATCTTGCATGTACTGATATAGTACAGTGTGGTAATGTAAACAATGTTGTTATAGACGATAAACCTATTGATTCCTGGGAGTCGCTACAATGGCGTCTATGCGTAGTGATGTTGAAGATAACATGTTGGTCACTATAGGCGATTATTACAGGAATGTTGCTGTCAAAGTGTGTGATGTTATAGCTATACGTGCTAGAGACATCTTGAAGATACTGGTCAAAATTAGAGGGGCCAAGATTCCTTCATTGGTTGATTCAGGAGCGGGAATTTTGTGCCTAAGTCGGAGTATAGTGGAGAAGATCTTATGGTGATGATTTACTGTACAAAATTATTGGTTTGCTGTGTTTCTGTTTGTTGGCTGAGATTTTCTCTGAAGTAGCATTCCCATTATGCCGAATGTGAATGCCTGGGAAGGCCAGACAAAATTGTTGGTTAACAGCAGGAATATTTAGTGGATCAATGTTTTCGTGTAAATATTGTTGATATTTTAGTTTATAGGTTCTTTGTTGTATAGGAATTTGTATATTCTGCTGAGAGTTTGTTTTCATATTGATTGTTCTCATGAAGCTAGTTTTGTGTAATATATAAAATATAAATATATAGTTATATTTTTGTGTTTACTGTTATGCACTTGTTGTAGTATTTCACTAGCTGTTGAATGTTTTTGTAAATAATTGCAATTGTGAAGTTTTAAGTATTTTGTATATTTTATTTTGTGCATTATTAGGTTTTTGTTCTCTTAGAATGTCCAGGAGTCAGTTCGTTGCCTTTTTGTTTATTGTTTTGATATTCCGTACTTATGGCCAATGGACTATACTATTACGTAGAAGTTTATATTGAGCTGTATCACGGTGGTTTGTGCTGAAAGATTGCGTTTATTGTTATTTGGTTGATGTTCTGTTGTGATGGCCAGTGGACTATACTTTATAGGTTTATACTGCGTTATATCACGAAAGGGAATGTTATTTGTTGTTGAGCATCTGTTTGACAATGTTGTGTGGGCGTGGCTCACGAGTTTGGGTTTCCAGTTGTGTGTGGTTGTTTTAAGTTGGACTGTGTGTCTTACGTTTTGGTGGTAGCTACGGTCGGGTTTATCCTGGATTATGTATGCTGCGGGATGATGGTTTGAGTTATGTTTTGATGTTTTTTTTCGGATTGTTTCTGTGGATATTTAATTTGTTATTTTTGATCTTGTGGAACGTCTGTTATGCTGGGCAGCGCGCGCTTGGTATGATAGTTGATTGTGTTGTGGTTCGGAGTGGTTGGTTCTTTCGGAATGTCTTAGCTGGGTATTATTATTGTAGGTTTATTTAGGCTTATTATATTTTATTATATTATATTATATTTAGGATTAGCATATTATATATTATACTTTTAGTTTAATTGTTTTGTTTGGACATTCTGTAGGGTGTTTGGCCGATGTTTGCTTGTTGAGTAGGTTTGGGTTTTGACTATGGGTTTCACAAGGTTGATCATTTCACGTTATGTTTTTCATATGGGACTGAAGATAAAAAGGGTTCGAATGTGAGGTGGAAGCTTTATGCTTAATGTTGATGTTGTTGGTGTAATGGTTGATAAGTTTGTTGGTAGAGCAAGCGTTCACATTGGGTTGTTTTGTGATGTTTAAATTAAATGATTCAGCTTATTGTTTTCTGTTAAAATTTGGAATTGAGAGTTATGTAATTTTTTTATTTTATTTTATTATTATATGATTCACTGATGGTATTGTTGTTTTTCCGTATTACCATGTTTTTGAGAAACAGTGTTATAAATTTTATGATTTTTGTGTGAACAATCACTAGTTACTACTGTATTATTTACTGTCTGGTCTTGAACTTGAATTTTTAGAGCTGAACTTGCAAGTTATATTTCATGACGTATGTTGTAGTGGTATGACATAATGTTGGGTTGTCAGCTTGGCTGATGTCCTTGAATGGTTACTGTTTTGTATACGTTTCTGTTGCAGTTTAACTAGGTCATGGACTAAGTGCTACACGGGAATGACCGTGTTGAAAGAGCGGTGGCTGGAAATTTGTACCAGAGTTCATCGACTCACTTTGTACGAGGGCCTTGCTGTTGGGATTTTCAGAGTTTTGGATTCAGTGACCAAGAACTGTTAGTTTTTGCATTTATTATGACCTTATTTTGTTTAATTTATTCAATGTTTGTTTTGTATTTTGTTTTGAAAATTATGGTTTTAAGTTTGTATAATTGTTTTATAGACTGATTGCAATTGTTTTGTTTTTTTAATTGTATAGTTATATTTGATATTTCTGAAGGTCATTATAATTTTCATTTAGAGTTTTGTATATTGGTCTATGGTAAGTCTAAGTACAGATTTTTGACGTGTGGTGTTGTTTCAAGGGGGGGTAATAGGTTTTTTATTTTAAGATTGGTAGGGTTCTTGGTATGGGATTTCAATGTACGAGAGAAGATGGATTTTGAAAAAGGATGTACCTGCCAGGACGGAAAATTGCTGGGGGGATTTATAGTACTCTGGTGGTTTTTCGTTCGAGAAGAGGTGAATAAGGAGTTTGAAGATGTATTATTCTGATGGGAAGACTAAGAAGATAGTTCTAATTTTTGGAGTTATGTCAAGATTGAAGATGTATTATTTTGGAAGATGCTGTGAATCCTGTGTGGCTGGATCACTGTTACAAGTCTGTCGACTTGAGCTAACTGGGGGGGGTGTCATGAAATCGTTGGATTTCATGGTTTTTCTGTGAATTTCATATTTAAATTATAGTACATGTGGATACTGGTTTCGGTTCGGGCTTTGTTTATGGCTTGCTATGATGTAAACTGATGTTTACTTTGAATATTTAAACTGCATATTTTATTTGTTTTGGAGCTTGGAGAATGTGGGGCAAGTTTATATTCAAGAGAAGCAAGTAGCTTGAATGTTGTGCAAGTGCGACAAATTATTAACAACATGGACTAGATAATGTTATTAGACTTTTGCTGAATAAGTTTTTTATTGAAGAAATTATAACATTATTTTGAAGTTCTGTTGAATAACTAAATTATACAAAACAGCTAAAATGCAACGATTGCATTTCCTATGGAAACTTGTTGTTTTGGAAATGATTCAAAAGAGGTGGGCAATCGAAGCGAAGGGGAGTCCGACAGAGTGACGCCGACGACCAACTTGGGAGGGAAGCAAAGGAGAGAACATTGAGACCCGTTGTCGACGTGGGATCAAGAGGAGTCGAACCCAGGACCTACAACGCGGGAGACGGAAGACCAGCTGGAAGCCAACCAGAACTCTACCAGTGTAACTCGATAAACGGTAGGACCAAAATGTCCAGAATATAGGTTTCATTAAGATGGGTAGAGTCATGCGTAGTAATTATAGCCATTTACACACACGTCAATAGTCATTGCTTAGGCTCGCCAGTAATCAAAATTCATTAATTTGTTAATAAAGAAGCAAGTGCCTGTTGATTGAGATGTATTTATCATTGAAGAGTGTAACCCCTAAACAATCCTAGAACAGATACGATCCTATTGGTACTAATTGAAGGAGATGTATGTTTGAGTCATGCTACGTTCCCCAAACAAGCAACATAAATTTAATAATCTGCATCTTCTTATCTCATAACGCTCTAAGCTTTCTAATAATATTGTCAGTTTGACTATAACATTTTGTCAGTTTGCTTTTTTAAGTCATTTTTAAATTGTAAGTTCAGTTTCATTTTGTCAATTTGCTAGTTTTCGTCAGTTTGATTTTGTCAGAATGTCAGATTGTCAATTGCCTTTTGTCAGGTTGTTAGTTTTAGTCATTTTCATATTGTAAACTTGTATTTTTGTCAGTTTATCAATTTCAACTATTGACAGTTTCTTTGTTATTTGCTAGGTTTAGTCACTTAATTTAATATGCTTGCATTACATTTTGTCATTGCTGTTAGTCATTTTCAAATGTAAGTTTCATTTCAAGTTTCTTGCATTTCTAGTTTTCTCAGTTTATTTGTAGAAGTCATGACAATTGCATTTTGTCAGTGTTAGTTTCAGTCATTTCATATTGTAATTGTCATTGTCAGATTTCATTTTCACAGTTTGACTTCTTTTGTTATTTGCTGTTTTCGTCAGTTTGATATTGTATTGTCATTTGTCATAACATTGTCATTGCTTTTTAGTTTTCAATGAAGTTTTTCTTTTCAAGTTCATTTTGTCATATGCTGTTTTCGCAGTTATTGAAGAATCAGATGAAAGTGCATTTTTCATTTTAGTTTCGTCTTTCTATTGTATTGTATTGTCACTTTTTCATTTTCACGTTGACGTTCATTTGTTATTTGCTAGGTTTTCGAGTTTATTTGTAATTGTCATTTGTCATACATTTTGTCAGTTTGCTTGTTTTTTGTTTTTTTTAAATGTAAGTTGTTCATTTTCACAGTTTCATTTTGTTAATTTGCTAGTTTTCGTCATTTGATTTTGTAAGAATGTCAGATTGTCAATTGCATTTTGTCAGGTTGTTAGTTTCAGTCATTTTCATATTGAAAAGTTATCTTTTTGTCAATTTTCATTTTCACATTTGACAGTTTTTTTTTGTTATTTGCTTTTTTTTTGATATTGTAATATTTTTTTGTCTAAAAAATTTGCATTTATTTGTTATAGCATTTAAATTTGTAAGTTTTTTTTTCACATTTCTTTTGTAAATTTTGCTTTTTGTCATTTGATTTGTAAGAATGAAAAGGTTTTTGGGGTTTTTTTGTTTTTTTTTTTTTTTAAAATTTTTTTTTTTTTTTTTTTAAAATTTTTTTTTTTTAAATTTTTGCTATTTTGTCATTTTAATATTGTTAATTGTCAGTTTGTCAAAACTTTTTTGTCGTTTGAAATTTAAAATTTTTAATTTAAGTTTATTTTTTCCTTTTTTTTTTTATTTTCGTCGGGTTTTTTTTAAACGTTTGTCAATTGCATTTATCAGGTTGAAAGTTTTAGTCTTTTTATTTTTAATTTGTAATTTTGTCAGTTTTTTTTTTTTAAATTTTACAGTTTGATTTTTTTAATTTTTGGGTTTTCGTCGTTTGTTTTTGTAACATTTTTTTTAAAATTTTTTGGTTGTTTTTTTTAAATTGTTAGTTTTTCTTTTCACATTTTTTTTTTTTTTTTTTTTTTTTAAAAAGGTAAAAGGGTTTTTTTTTTTTTTTTTTTTAAAAAATTCATTTTGTAATTTTTTTTTGGGTTTTTCAGTTTTTTTTTAAGGTAGTTGTCATTCATTTTGTAGGTTGTTTTTTGTCATTTTTTTTTTTAATTTTTGTCTTTTGTAAATTTTTCATTTTCCAGTTAATTTATTTTGTAAATTTTTTGTTTTTCGTTTTTGTTTTGAAAATTTCAATTGTAAGTTTGAGGTTTTTAGTTTTTTTTTTTCAATTTAATTTTTAATTTTGTTTTTTTTTTTAAAATTTTTTAAAATTTCATTTGTAATTTTTTTTTCAGTTTTTTTTATTTTTTTTTTTTAAAAAAAATTGATTTTTTTTTTTTTTTATTTTTAAAAGTTTTTTCATTTTTTTTTTTGTCAATTTGCAGTTTTGTCATTTATTTTGTAAGTGTTTGTCAATCTTTTTCAGGTTTTGTTATTTTTTTTTAAATTTTGTGGGTTTGTTATTTTGTCAGTTTTTTTTTTCCCATTTTTTAAAATTTTTTTTTTTAATTTCTTTTTTTCATTTAATTTAATTTGCATTTTGCAAAAAATTTTTTTTCAGTTTTTTTTTTCATTTTTAAAATTTGTCAATTTTTTTTTTTTAAGTTTTTTTTCAATTTTAATTTTTTTTGTTTTTTTAAAAAAATTTTTCAATTCATTTTTTTTGTTGTTTCGTCATTTATATTTTAATTTATTTTTAATTTTTTTTTTCCGTTTGCCTTCATTTTTTTTTTTTTTTGTCATTTGTTTTTTTTGTCATTTTTTCAAACATTTTGTCATTTGCTTTTTTTATTTTCCTTTTAAAATTTAATTGTTTTTTTTTTAATTTGCATTTTTTTCATTTTTATTTGCAGTAAATTGTAATTGCTTTTTTTTTTTGTTTTTTTTTTTTTAAATTTTTGTCTTTTTTCTTTTTAAAAATTAATTTAATTTTTTTTTTATTTTTTCCTTTGATTTGAAATTTGTCAGTTTGTTTAAAATGTCAGTTGCTTTTTTGTCTTTTTAAAATTGTCATTTTTCATTTAATTTCATTTTGTCAATTGTTTTTTTTTTCCGTTTTTTTTGTAAGAATGTCAGATCATTTTGGGGTTTTTTTTTTTCATTTTAATTTTTTTTTGTAAATTTTCATTTTCCAGTTTTTTTTAAAGGGTGTCGTTGTTTTGATTTTGTCGGTTTTTATTTTGTCATTTTTTTGTTTTTTGTCTTTTTCAATTTTTTTTTTTTTTTTTTAAAAATTTGCTAGTTTTCGTTTTTTTTTAAAATTTGTCTTTTTGTCATCATTTGTCAGGTTGTTTTTTTTTTAAATTAAGTTTTTTTTCCAGTTTCTTTGTCATTTTTTTTTGTATTTGTTTTTGTAGTTAGAGGGTAATTTATTTTTTTTTTTTTGTTTTTCTTTTTTTTTAATTTGTTTTTTTGTGTTTTAAATTTCATTGGGAAGTTTTTTTTTTAATTTCATTTTTCCTTTGTTTGTTATTTGTTTTTGAAAACATTTTGTAAATTTGCTTTTTGTTTTTTAAAATTTTTTTTTTTTTAAGGTTTTATTTTTTTCCATTTTTCAGTTTTTTTGTTTTTTAGTTTTTTTTAATTGCATTTGTCAATTTTTTTGTCATTTTTTTTTAAAATTTTTTTTCGTTTTTCCTTTTCTTTTTTTTAAATTTTTTTTTTGATTTGTGGGGTAAATTTTTTTTTTTGTCGGGTTTTTTTTTATTTTTTTTATTTTAAATTGAAAATTTTTCATTTTTCATTTTCTTTTTGCATTTTTTTTTTAATTTGTAGGTTTTGTCATTTTAAATTGTTATTGCTTTTAAAACTTTTTTTATTGGTTTTTCATTTTCAAATTTAAATTTTTTTTTTCCAGTTTTTTTTGTAAATTTTAGTTTTGCATTTTAAATATTTTTTTTGGGTTTTTTGTTTTTTTTTTTGTAGTTTTTTTAGTCATTTTAAAAATTGTAGTTTTCTTTTATTTTATTTTTTAATTTGCAGGTTTTGTATTTAAAAAGTAATTTTGTCTTTTTTTAAAAAAATTTTTTTTTTGCTTTTTAATTTTTTAATTTTAATTTTTTTTTGTTTTTTTTCATTTGTTTTTATTTTTTTTTTAAAATTTTAAATTGTAAATTGTTTTTTTTTTGGGGTTTTTTTTTTTATTTGAAATTTGAATTTTCATTTTTTTTTTAAAATTGGGAAATTTTCTTTTTGTTAATTGTAGTTTTGTATTTTATTTTGTTTTTGTTTGTCAAAACTTTTTCTTTCTTTTTAAGTTTTTTAAAAATTTTTTTTTATTTTTTTTTTTTTTTTTTTAATTATTTTTAGTGTTTGTAAATCATTTGTCATTTTATTTTACATTTCTTTTTTAATTTGTTATTTTCGATTTTTTTTTTTAATTTTTTTCTTTTTCATTTTTTTTTTTGTAGTTTTTGTCATTTTTATTGTAATATTTTTTTTAAAATTTTGCCCTTTTTTTTTATTTTAAATTGTCAATTTTTCTTTTAAAGTTTATTTTGTTTTTTTTTTTTTTTGTTTTTGAAAGTTAAATTCATTTTTTCTTGTTATTTTTTGTCATTTTCTTTTGAAAATTTTATTTTGTAAATTTTTATTTTTGTCAGTTTGTTTTTTAAAGGTTTTGTTTTTTGGGTTTTATTTTTACATTTTCATTTAATTTCATTTGTCAGTTTTATTTTAAGTTTTAATTTTCAATTTTTTAATTTAGTTTTCGTCATTTATATTAAATTTTTTTTTTAAAACTTTTTTCAGTTTGCTTTTTTCATTTTTTTTGCTTTTTCATTTTAATTTATTTGAAAATTTGATTTTGTCAGTTTTTTTGGTAAAGAAAATTTAATTGATTTTTTTTTTTTTTATTTTTCATATGTTATTTTTGTCATTTTGAATTTTATTTAATTTTTTGCATTATTTTTTTTATTTGTTTTTTTTCCTTTAATTGAAAATTTTTCCTTTGTCAATTTTTTTTTCTTTTTTGGTTTTTTTTATTTTTTAAAATTGGGTTTTTTTTTTTTTTTTGTCATTTGCTATTTTTTATTTTGTTTTAAAAAAAAATTTTTTTCAATTGTTTTTTTTTTTTTTTTGTCATTTTAATTAAAAGTTTTCTTTTTTGGTTTTTAAATTTACAATTTTTTTAATTTCTTGTTTTGTCAGTTTGAAAAGTTTTTGTTTTTTTTTAAAAATTTTTAGTTGTTTTTGTTTTTAAAATTTAAGTTTTTTTTTTTTTTTTGTAATTTTGTGTTTTCTAATTTTTTTTGAATTATTTAATTCTTTTGTCATTTTTATTTGTTTTTTTCATTTTAAAGTTGTTTTTGTAAATTTTTTAATTTTATTTTTCATTTTTTATTTTTTTTTTCACAGTTTATTTTAAATTGTATTTTCAAAATTTTTCTTGGGGGTTTTTTTTAGTTTTTTTAAAATTGTCAGTTTTTATTTTTTTTTTTTGTAAATTTGTTTTTTTGTCATTTATTTGTAAAATTAAATTGTTTTGTAGTTTTAGTTTTTTTTTTTCTTTTAAAATTATTTTGAATTTGAGTTTTGTTTTTTTTGGGGGTTTTTTTCATTTGGGGGTTGATTTTATATTTTTTTAATTTGGGTTTTTTTGTCAGATTTACAGTTTACAGTTTATTTTGTCAATTTGCTAGTTTTCGTCAGTTTGATTTTGTAAGACTGTCAGATTGTCAATTGCATTTTGTCAGGTTGTTAGTTTTAGTCATTTTCATATTGTAAGTTTGTAATTTTGTTTTTTCATTTTTTTCATTTTCACTAGTTTGACAGTTTCATTTTGTTAATTTGTTAGGTTTTCGTCAGTTTGATTTTTTAAGAATGTCAGATTGTCAATTGCATTTTGTCATGTTGTTAGTTTTAGTCATTTTTCATATTGTAAGTTTGTCATTTTTGTCAGATTTTCATTTTCACAGTTTTACAGTTTTATTTTGTTAATTTGCTAGTTTTTCGTCAGTTTTGTTTTTGTTAGAATGTCAGATTATCAATTGCATTTTGTCAGGTTGTTAGTTTTCATATGTTAAGTTTGTAATTTTGTCAGTTTTTCATTTTCACTGTTTGACAGTTTC
Organism: Sweltsa coloradensis; assembly: GCA_024449915.1. Lineage (NCBI taxonomy): Eukaryota > Metazoa > Arthropoda > Insecta > Plecoptera > Chloroperlidae > Sweltsa > Sweltsa coloradensis. The sequence continues at coordinate 127 of JAMZAV010014778.1, read as the reverse complement.
ATTTTGTTAATTTGCTAGGTTTTCGTCAGTTTGATATTGTAATATTGTCAGTTTGTCAATAACATTTTGTCAGTTTGCTTGTTTTAGTCATTTTCAAATTGTAAGTTTTTTATTTTTTCTTATTGTA
>JAMZAV010014777.1:0-13257 GCA_024449915.1 Sweltsa coloradensis | reverse complement strand
TGTGACCCATCCGATTTTTTGAGTAGATTTCATCTACAAATGTTGGGGAAAAAATTGATTTAAATCGAAAAATTAAAATCGTTGATTGTTTTTAATTTAAATTTAATTTAAATCAAACCTACAAAATGTGCTAAATGTGTATTAATAATTACCCATTGACATCTTGCCAAACCCAAACATTTTTTTTTGGTTGGTCCTACCTCCACCCTCCCTATTTTAACACAATTCAAAATCAACTATATTTTTATTTATTTTTATTTTTTAAATTTAAACGACAATCCTATTCATTTTAAAAAACAAATTTAAAAAGGGACTACTAAAAAAATTTAATTACTAGGTGCAGACCAACATGACTACAGTTAAAGGTCTTCAAAACCCAAACTTAGGCCTCTAATTGCGCAAAATTACCCTCAAACTTTAGGTTGCGTTCATGATAGTTTTAGGCCGCAAACTTAACAGCCCGCCTCCTAATTGCTCGGGAGAGTGCTTTCAGCCTACCGTCGCCTCTAACTTTAGGGGGCTTGCTTTGATAGATTTTTTTAAACCAAATCAAACACAGATTTGCAGTGTTTTTCTTTTATCGCGCCAATGCTTGACATACAATAACTTTCCCACCCTTCAGTAAGTGGGCCTGCCAGCTCTACTTAGGTACTTTAAGAATTGTTTGACTATAGACTTACAGTTTTAAACAAAAATTTGTGGTAAAAATAATAAAGTATTTTTTAAAAAAAACGGACGTAACCCTTACAAAACCTCACGGGCCCCTGCCCTACGGGGGGCTGGGCCTGGGCCCGAAATAAAGTTAAAATACGACGGTCATTTGACATTCTCCCCCAAATCGATCCCAAATTTTTTCTTTTATTTCTTATCTTTGTTGGCCCAAAGACGAAGATTTTACATATGCAGTGGCCTTTTTTCATAAAATTCGTTCAATTTTTGCTTTTTTCATCGAAACAATAGCTGATATGTTCCTTGGATCCCTTTTTGCCGTTTGTTTACTTTTTCAATGGGGGAATGCCGGAATTGGCTCGAGTTTTTTTATTGGGGTTAAAGTTAATTTAAGTTGTTAAGTAAAACCTGGGTTTGAAAAGGTTGTGGGGTTTTGGAAGGGTTTGGGGGGTTTTTTTTTGAAAATTTAAGGGGGATTTTGGGGGGGTTTTTTTTTTTAAAAAAAAGAAAAAAAAAAAAATTGGGATAAAAAAAATGAAATTAATTAATAAATCGATATAAAAAATGGGGAAAAAAAGAAAAAAAAAGAAAGAAAAATCTTTGAAAAAAAAAAAAACTGATTTAGAGACCCCATCAAACAAATTTGGGTTTTTCCAAAAATCAGGGAGAAAACGCGGAAAAAACCAGAACCAATCTTCATTCTTGTTTAAATCTTGAAAAAATTTAGTACAAAAGATCTCGCCCCAATGTTAACTTTTTGAAAAAATTAAAAATTTTGTTCAAGTAAAAAACTTCACAGCAAGAACGGGGACACCTAATGAAGTTGCAAGCCCACCAGTGGGGGCTCAGACAAACTAGGGGAAAAATCATTTGGAAAATGGAAAAACTTTAATTTTATCATAATCAAAACGATAATGAAAAAAGGAAAAACAAAATCATTTGAAAAAAAATTAAAATTTCACAAACACACGACAATGACCCAAATAAAAACTAAAAATCAATTTTTTTTTCTCTTTTATTCATTATCATTTCTTCAATTTTACTTTTAAATTGTACGATTTCCCAGCCAATAAAATGGGTTTTAATATCATAAGAAATTTAATTCCACAAATATTTAAAAAATTACTTTCTAAATGATTCGAAAATTTTCTAGAACTTGCAAAGAGTAGGCCTACATTAGAATAGAATTTCTATCACACGCAATTTGAAAAAAAATTGGGGTAGAATACCTAAAAACATACCTTTCAATACTTTTTATTGTTTACTATTTATTATACTTCATCCTTTTCTCAAAACGTGAACAAAAAGTTTTAAATCTTTGGCTCAAAGGAAATTTAAACAACGATGGTCCAATTCTCTTTTAAAAACAAACAAACAGTACACCATACAACAATTCGGTCTTTTCTGCCCCCAAAACCCCTAAACAATAATCTAAAAGAGTGCAGGCTGGGTTAAGGGGTGTGCGACCTGTGCCGTCGCACTGGGCCCCCTTTTTAGGGGCCCAGAATGAGCCCAGTGGGGGGGGGCCAAAATGAAATGATTAAAACGCTATGAAGGCTAACAAAATTACCATGTTTCGAAATTTTTTTTAATTCTTTTAAGTTTCTATTACTAGGGCGCTTTTCAAAAGGTTTTTCTCTCATTAATCAATGAATGAACTTTTTGGTTGACTATTTCTAGCCTTTTTTTAACCTTTTGAGAGTTCGCCCCTATCTAATACTTTGCCTTTTTTGGGGGAGTGGTTGTCTTTCCTGTTCAAGTACTTTTTATATTTTAAAACAGACGTCTAGGTTTTTACATGGTGACGAAAGAATCCTTCTCTGGCCATTCTTTCAAAAGAAAATGCTTAGTGAGAAACATCGAAAGTCGCAGGGTATTTTCGGATTGCAAAAAACGAAAACACAAAAATTTAACTTTTAGTAAATACCCTACTAATTGCTCTTAATTCTTTGTTTCATAATTTATACAGGGTTTTAAAATTTTTCTGTCCTTTAGCATGCTTTTTAGGCTAAGCATTTCTGAATGGTATCATTTATTTGTCTGAATTGTCGTGTTTTATTCTGAATTGCAACTGTCTTAAATTTTATTAAGTATCAGTAAAAAAAACATTAGATAAAAAGTATATACACTGTGATTTTACATGTTCATTTCCCTGACATTTCAAGTGAGTGTTGAGTGTTGACCTCTAGTAAAGAAATCAACAAGGCATACTGGCTTTAAAATTTTATTTCTTGAACATAATAGATTAGATTTCTGTAACCAAAAAGGTATTTTCTAGTGCCGAAAACTCGTTTAAAAAGTTAAACACACCCTAAGAATTGAAAATTTTTCCGGGGCTGCGCGCCCCGGACTTGCATGTGCTGGGAAGCAACCCCCCGACCCCCCATTGGTGCATCCAAATTAGAGGGCGCCAAATGCTCTAGGACCGGCCCTGATGAGTGGAGATAAGAATCTACAACTAACCACAACATTCTCTCTGTCACAAACCTCTTCATTCTACTTATTCCAATTGCTGATGATACCATATTACATACCACATTTTATAATGTTTCTTAAAATTTTAATTACAATAAGAAAACTCCCAAGATATTTAAATTCATACACTCTAGAAATTAACTTACCATTACAATTCAACGTCAAATGAATATCATTCATGCTTCTATCGTTATAATTAATATATTATTAATATATATATGCGTATGCTGCTAGGTTCTACACATTGAGAACGATTTTGCTTATAACAAATATTGTGATTTGTGGCCTCTAAATTTGTTTTTATCTAGACCACATCTTGCTCACTTAAATAGTAAAGCTTGGCAATTTAATCATTGTAATATACTGCCTTCGACATCAAATTTTAGTAAATTTTGACGCTTATTATTCATTAGCTTATTCATTATTCAATAATTTGTCATTATGGCTATGCTGCATCAATTGGTTTGTATTGGCCCATATTGGTTTTGAAGTAGTTACCCAGAAATACAGAAAAAAGCAATTACTTTATGAGATAAAGAAATAATTTTAAAAAAAATAAATCAAACCAATCATGATTTTTGACTTTTAAATAAATTTTTAATGAATAAATTTTAAAAAATTGATTTAAATCAAACTAATCATGATTTTTTACTTTTTTAATTAATTTAAAAAAAATTGATTTAAATCAAACCAATTGTGTTTTTTGACTTTTTAAATAAATTTAAAAAAAGTGTAGAACCCTTTTATTACTCTAGTATCCAGTTCAACTGTCGGAGTACTTTGATTTTTACATCACTATTACTCTAGCAACTAGTCTCGCCTAGACTAGAATTAACAAATCAATATACAATACACATTAATTTTATTAGGTCTATTTCATGTTAGTCTGTGTATGTTACACTCCTCACTCAACAAACTTATTACATTGCAGAAGGGCTACAACCATATCTCGCTTGCAATCTAGCTTAGACGTATTGTTTGTGTTTTAGGGGAGTCGAGACAACATGAGCATAGTACTGGTTACCTTCCCCGGCGTCCCCCAGCCGTCCCCCGAGGCGATTCAACACGAGGCAGAGCTAGAAGCTTTATTAGAGAGGAGAATAACAGGTGAGAAATCTCGACCACTTTCGTTAGGCTCGGTTGCGCCAACACCAGTTAATCTCAAGTTTGTGAACGCAGTTAAGTTGCTTCATTTAATGTAGGGTACCTCCGACAAAAACGGTTCACCTGGGTTTTAGCTAGGCCTAAATATTCTGTTTTGATCGGTCGATATTGGATTCTGCTTTGTAACAGGTAACAAAATGGTGAACAATTTAACCAGCCAATGACAGTCATTAATTTGTTTTCCAGCTGTAGAAGCATTGCTACTAACCTCAATACAAAGTACAGTAAGATCTCTCTTATCCGAGTTGGATGAGACCGGGGGCACCTCGGATTTGCGAAAAACTCGGATGGCGCGTTTCATTTGTTTATTTGCTCTCGTAGCATAGCCTGATGTGGTAAAATGATATATGACACATGTAATGGATAAAGGAACATAAAATACACACGATACACTTCGTGGAGGGTATACTAAATGATTTAATAGCTTGTAAATCAAGCTCACAAACACACGTAAACAATTAGGCCTACATGTCGTAATAAAAACGTATGTCTAGGCCTAAACTCGACGCAGTAGGCCTAGGCTAGGCCTACAATGCAAACATAGGCCTAGGCTAGGCCTAGCTCTCTTTCTCATGTGGGAAAACCTCTCACTACTATATCCCGCGCTGAAGCTCTCGTCGCAAGATAAGCCTGGGAAAGAAAGAACATAAGCCCAGGAATAACAATCCTATGCGTCGTGATAACGAATTTCGTGAATCGGTTGAAAGATGATTGCATTGCGAATTCTTCTTCTTCACCCAACCATCTTTGTCAGTCAGCTGTGAGTGTGAATTGGTTGGATCGTACGCGCATCTCGTACTGCGCAGACGGCAGTGTCCCAAGATTTATTGCCGCATCTTTCTCTCTTGCACTCACTCGTGGCATGGGCGCGACTCGCCGAGACGGACGGAAGCACGTGATAGCTTACAACGCGCTCTGTCATCAACTCCAGTTACTCTTTAGACAGCGGGCACGCTCCGCGGGAAAGACCGCAACCACGTAGCGCGTAATTTAAACTGGTGAATTAGCCTAAAAAACGGCCGCGAAATATACCCGGATCTTAAAATCGTCTAAATAAATAAATAAATAATAAATAAATTTTATTTAGAGTCTACCCACTCAGTTATATAACTGATTTTCAGTGGGGGAACTTTAAATCAAAGCGACGGGTAATTTCTGGAACCGGGTACCCGATGTCATCCCTACTCGTAAGGCATGCCTACAAATGTATGCGAGTACATTTAAAAAAGTGCGGCGCGGCGTCTGTAATTATTTTTATGTTTTATTTACGTATTTAAAACTTTAATTTTTTTAATTTTTTTTTTTTTTGGGCGGCTCGGTTAACACGGAACATCGGATAAGAGGAGATCGGATAAGAGAGATCTTACTGTACTAGGCTTTCCACACACTAGTGGAAGTGTATAAATAAATCAATCATGGGCTAATTCGTTCGCGATTGTGTATTTATTTATTTATTTATTTATTTATTTATTTATTTATTTAATGTCTATCCTATTCAGTTAAAAAACTGATTTACACTGATTTGCACTCTGTTAGTTCGTGGTCATAACACTTTTGACTTGGGCCGAGAGTAGGTGATGGTGTTTTGTCCTTGAATTCAATGGATCTTGAACGAAACATTGAAACGTCTTAATTTAGGCATAAGTAAAATCATCATTCACTCAATTGAAAATTTCCCAAAAAAGCCTTTCTTTCTGCACCTCAAAGAAAAAAAAAGAAAAAAACTTTTTTTTTCAAAAAAATCCGTTTTTTCCAAGCGCCTGCAGACGGGGTGAGTGAAGCCGCCCAGCAACACACGCACAAATTTTTATGGAATAAAGCGATTAATGTCTTGCCCGGGAAATTATTTTATAAAGTTCTGCAGAGTGAGGGGTTAATTACAAATTTTGGAAGGGTGAGCTATTTGGGAAGGCTGAATCGATTATCGATCGTTTCGGGAAATAATCGTATCGATCAATACAGTAAGACCTCGTTCATCCGAGCTCCGATTAACCGAGATACCGTGTTATCCGAGCTGGTTTCAGACGCCCTTTCTTTTTTTTAATTTGGCCGAAATGTTATGTTCTTAACATCTGAATGTCATGCAGTATGCTTTTTACTACAATGGCGTGTCACGTAAGAATTACACACCGCGCGAGTTGTAAGGGGGGTTGGGGGCAGGGGTTGAGGGGTTTAGGGTGCCGTAGAATGTTTAGCCAGTGTCTTTGTGAGTGCTTGCCGCCGCGACCTTGCTCAAAGACGGCGGATGAGAGAGAAGAGAGGGAGGGAGAGAGAGAAAGAGACAAAATATGGCCTTGAAGACGACATGATAGAAGCTGGCTATGATTATGAAGAAATAAACATTGCATTAGGACATCCATTCAATGACAGATGCGGAGATAACCGTCACCCCCCCCCCCCCCCTCCTCCCAAGCCATGAACTATGTATCGCCTCACTAGTCATTTGGCTTCGGGCCAAGACTCTCGCAGAGTTGTTTTGTTTACATCAAGAGATAAGATAACGAGACCACACATTCATTCTACCAACAAAGCAGTCGGGAGCCGATGTCATCACTAAGAGCTGTTTATTTATGTTATTTTAATGGTATTATAAAAGTTTCACACTTGAGATATCACTTTTATATACTAGGGGCCCTGCTGGGAGGAGTTTAAACAAGAAAGTCCTTATCATCCAGGTTTTTCGTTATCCGAGCATAGCTCGGTCCCATCTATCTCGGATAATTGAGGTCTTGCTGTATATCGATAGGTTTTAATTAGCCCCCGGTAGTGGATATTGAGCTTCTCCTCGTAGGAGTCTGGTAATGAAATAGTCGGATTATCAAACGGCAACTCTATTTGAACGAGTGAGCGTAGCGAACGTAGTGATTTCCATTCGACTTAAATGCCCCTGATTGTTTTTCTGCGTGCGTGCGTGTGTGTGTGTGTGTGTACGTTGAAAATCAGCCGAATCGCTGAACAGATTGCGCTGAAATTTTAAACAGACATCCGGTACGAGTTTATTGAGAACTGCTAACAAAATCAGCAAGATTCATTGCGATTTAAACCTACAAGAAATGATAAACTGAAAAATAGACTTCCAATGTTTAGAAATTATTTTATCGATGTGACAGTACACCCCGTTATCACCTGCTATCTGCTTCAATTTTTCATGTAATTTGTTATATTAATTAGAATCACTAATTATTCATCTTAATTAAGAATCCTTGTGGATTGGTTTTGTAATTGACGACATATCATAATGAGGTATGATATGCAAATCAGCGGAGTAATGACCTATCCTAATTAGATGGGATTTGTCAAGGGTGGGGACCGGACGAGTCCATGTAGCCAGTGGGCTAGGCAGGGTAGGCTTTCTTTGCCTGAGGGCTAGAAGCTTCTAGAATGTTCCCGAGTCCAGGGTCAAGGGACCGAAGAGGGTAGGGCAACGCGTCAGAGGCTTGGGTACGCGAAGCCCTCCACAGGGAGAAGTCGCCAGAAAGTGTTGGAACCCCGAATCAAGCAGTTGGTGTGTGAAGTGCAGCGATCTGTGCGTGTCTACAAAGTGGTTCAAGTGCGGTCGAAGCCATCATGGCAACGAAATCAGTATTTCCGTGCATCGGAATAGGTACGGACATAAGTTCGGCCTAATTAGTTACAATAAAATCAATCTATTTCAAGTAGTTTTCGGTGAGTGTAAGCAACGCATCATGTGGTGACGCCACCAACACTACTACGACGACAACAGCAACGAAATGGCTACCCTTTCAATTAACCTAATTCAATAGCCAACCCCATCCAAAGAACCTAGTATATCTCTAATCTTTCCCATGTCATATTCCACTATCGACCCGATATCAGGGGTCAAGCCCTCCACTACGAGCGAGCGTGGGTAACAATGTAACCACGTCACCGAGAACGTACCTTGGGGTCGTTGACAAGCCAGAAGACGGCAAGTTTACGTCGCCAGACGTACCGCATGAGCCAGTATGCGAGGTCAGGTGCCCCACCGAAGAGAGCCGACGTCGCTGGAACGGCGTACCTAACCAGGGGACGCTAATTAGGCGCCATATCAACGCGTCGCGTCATCGGCTACCACGACGCGTCAGATACGACTTTCGTTCTTCATATCCGACAATCATCAGAGAAAGAGAGTGTTGAGTAGACCAAACCATATTATTCTTATAATTAGCATTATCAGGCATCCATGTATTTGCTAAAATCTTTAATTAATATTCAAGGCTATTGTTTTTAAGTTTGGATCCAACGTCAAATCAAATCATTTTTTTACGATATTTATGTATGTGTTGTTTAAACCAATTATACGACCGATTTCCAAGCAGCTATGTGTCCCGTTCAGTGACACCTAAATTCCCTAATGTCGCCTTTGTTATCCATAGTGTTCACATTATCATGCCTTCAGCCAATCACTTAATCATTAAGCTCCCCCCTATAATTAGTTATTACTAGGCTAGTGAGTGTACGCCACCCATTCCAGGAGGGACGGAGGACGCCGCCTTGCCGTACCCCCACAGTGAGGACAGTCGTCCTGGTGAGTCAGGGCTTTGGGGTATGCAAATATCCCTTGACCCTACGTGGTTTGTTATCACCTCCTCATTGTGTGTCTCCGATGTCCGGTCATTTAATAAAGCCCTAATTAGTTTCGTGTCTGAGTTAGTAAAGTGCGCCCGATAATTTTAGTTCACTTATGCCAAAGGGCCTATGAGAGGCCGGAGAGTGATATCGTCAATGTTTAGATTTTGAAAAGATATTTTTTGTTTGTTTTTCGCCTGGCCGTGAAATGCCATGCCCATGCAAGGTCAGTCGAATGTTGGACGTCAAGGTACCCCCAAATTCCGCTCGTAGATTGAGTAAACCTTGCAATATTTTCACGTATTTCGTACTGGCTTTGTTTACCATAGTAGGCCCTATTGTCACAGATGATGGACTACACTGCGTTATAATAAAAATATGCATTTCAAAACATGTTTAATTATTTTTGAAATACAATCTAAAAATTACAAAATCTTTTCCAACCAGGGGATTGAACCCACGTCCCCCACATTTCGGCTACAAGGGCGCTTTAGGCCAACTAGACTAGGGAAACGCCAAAGTCGTAGTTTGACGAGTGAGCGAGTCATGTGGTGAGTACCCGGGAACATTTTGCATTTTTTAGGCCCAAAAAGCTCCACTGTAGCCTATGATAGGCTAGGGAGGCCTAAGGTAAGGGGAAGAAAAGAAATGTTACCGGGTACTCAACACATCTGGCTCACTCACTCGTCTAACGACGACTTTGGGTTTCCCTAGTTAAAACCAATTTCAGCATATTTAGCAAAAGTCGGCTAATTGGCGAACAACGCCCTACGTAGCCCGTGGACTAGTACGGCTGAACGGACGTCTCTTCAAGGCCTATAAGTTAAAACAAAATTACGGGGCCCTTAAGTCCTAACTATAAGATAAAATAAGATTATTCCCGCAAAGCAGCAGTAGTCCAACTTTTTGGATTAAATTTGCATATGGCGGAAGTCGGTAACCCCAGGCGCCTATAGATTAATATTTTGTTTGATTGTAAAATAAATTTATTTAACATCTTTACAAATTACACTTCTCAATAATCTGAATAACCGTGATGTACAAATCAGTGACATGATATAAGAAGAAGCTGTGAAGCAGCATTCTAATCCATAGAACAATGACATAAACTTTTAAATCGTCGCACTACATTTCCCCTGATCAGTTTTTTGCCTTTGGATAGGTCCTATTTGTTATTTGTGATTTTAAATTTTAAAAAAAATGCTTCAGTAAAAAACCTTATTATCCGAGGTGGTTGAGACCGGATACAGCTCGAATTATCGAAAACTCGGATGATCGCGATTTTTTGTTTATTTGCTCTCGTAGCATAGCCTGTTTTGGGGAAAATAAATTACATACCTTTAAAAAAAATAAAAAATAGCCTTTAGTGATAACATGGGCTGCCCACGCTTTGCTGATAGAATGAATGTTTTGTCTCCTTATCTTATCTCATAACTTTAAAACAAAAGTTTTGTTGATAAAATAAATGTGGGTTCATTATTATCTCTTAATTAAAAACAAAAAAACTCAGGTGAGCTTTGGCCCCCCCCCAAGCCAATTGCTGACTAAAACGAGGGATATGTAATTGTGGGTTGGTAGGGGGGGGGGGGACGGTTGACAAGGGAGGCGATATGTAAAATGTGGGTTGGGAGGGTAGGGGGGGGGGGGGGGGGGTTATCCTGCGTTGTCATTGATGGATGTCCCAAAGCGTTTTATTTCTTCATAAACATAGCCCCCCTATATGTCATCTTTAGGCCCAAATTTTTTCCTTCTCTCTTCTTCCCTCTCTTTTTTTCGTCCCCCGCTTTGACAAGGTCGCGGCGACGGCGAAAGCACTCCAATGACACTGCTCAACATCTCGGCACCCTAACCCCCCACCCGCCCCCAACCCCCCTTTCAAAATTTCCGCACTGTGCTATTTTTATGACACATTTTATTGATAAAAGCTACCCTGACATTTGATGTAAAAACATAACATTTGGCAGTTAAAAAGGGAAAAGGGGGGGCCTGAAACCCTCGGAAACACGGATTCGGGAACGGGGTTGGATGAAGAGGTCTACGTATTTTTTACTTGTACTGTTTTTTTTGGGCTGGGTTTGTGCTTTTTTTATTTCAGTAAAGTTGAAATGATAATCCTATATTGAACGTGTGATTTCTTTCAGATTTGGTTCGACAAAACAGTGGCTCTTTTTGCAAAATGAGCAAAAGTTTTCCCCATGAGGATTCTAGGATTGCCCCCCGGGGGGGAGGTCCAGGCCAGTAAGAGTCTTATGCTACAGAATACAATGGCCCAATGGAGAGTTGCCGTTTGATATTTCCTGAAACAATATCAAATCATTAAATATTTTCTGTCAATACTTTCTTTACTTGCTACTTTTGTCATTAAAAATTTGACCCTAAGCAGTGTTCTGCCCAGGAAAAAAATCAATTGTTATTCTAAAAACATTGCCGGGTACTGTGTTCACATGGCAGGGACAAATTTGGGGATCCGGGGACTTGCCCCCGGAAATGTTTTGAGATCCTAGATTCGATTTGGTGAGTTTTAGAGGTTTTTGAAGCCCTCTTAAAGTACTTAGGTAACTTACATTAGTTGGTTTTGTAGTAAGAGCATTTCTAATTTGCTGGAAATTATAGCCTATGCCTACATTATTTCTCCGAAGTACCGGTATGTAGACTATGCAAATTACTGTAGTCCTATTGCTACAATTATTAATTGACCTTTGTTGTAAGCCTATTTGATGACTTTATTTTTATTAATTTGAAATATTTGTCCTAGCAATCAATAAAAATGATAAAAATACAAAAATATATTATATAGGCCTATACAGTGGAACTTTGAATTTACGAATTTAACTAGAGGCAAAAAAGGAATTCGTCAAGGAATTCGTAAATTCAAAAATAGTTTAAAATCGCCGCCTACAATACCAACAAAGTGAACGCGTCAACCGGAGTACTTCAAACTACTCCTTGGTAGCGCCTATGCAGGATTATGATGATGGAATGCTGCAGGAAGTGTGTTAGTTTGCTCATAGGTGGTGTTGTCAACTCCGCGCTTACGTTGCGTGGTGTCGACGACAGAGTGCGCTAGCAGCACGGGGAGAGTGGAGTGGAGTGACTGCAATATTTTATTCATGCGTAATGAAAATCAGAAAGTCAAGGCTATTACATTTATTTCACGATTTGTTTAGTCGGGAAACACTCCCGTAGGTGTAATTGATATTATTTACTACAATTCAGAAATTAAAAAAAAAAATGCGGGAGATCCGTGGTTCGATTCCCGGTTGGGGCGGACTTTTTTAATTTCTGAATTGTAGTAAATAATAGCTATTACATTTGTTATTTAACTATAGAGAAATAAAACATGGTACATAATAAAAATAACAACTAAGCTAGTTTGCCATAATATATTCACACGTGAAAATAAACTGCAACTAACTTTCTAATAACTTGTCTCAATTCAATGTGTACACCGACACGCTCAGCTTACACGCATGAATAAGTCGTCAGAATGACTGAAGGTCATATCTACAGTAAACCCTCGTTAGTTCGAAATTGAAGGGACCCCAAAAAAGGTATTTCGAAATAAAAAATTCGAACGAAGCATATTATTTAAAAAAAAAAAAAATTTTGGAAGAAAAATTTGTTTCAAATGATTTGTACTTAGGCTAGTTTTTTTTGTGATTTTACAACTGTCTAGGGAATAAAAGACAGGCTAAACTAGGAGCTAGAAAAGGCTAATAATTAGATGAGCGTAGCGAGCGAAGCGAAGATTCCATTTCACTACACTGGAGAAAAAAATCCGGATGTTTTTTTTTTTTTTTTTTTTTTTTTGTATTTTTGTGTGTTTGTTAACACGATTCCGGCTAAAACCGATACTCCGATTGCGATGAAATTTTATGGAGGCCTTCGAAATCTCTGAACTTAGAACTGCCACGTTTTTGAGCGCAATCGGGAAAATTTTTCTTATAAAAAACGCATTTTACGATTTTTTTTCGATTTTTTAAAAAAATTCTTCGACTTATAACACTTACATGCTTTATCCGATTGTAATGATTTTTTAACAGAACCTTAATTTTATGAATTAAGATATTCGTATGAAATTTGAGCTTAATCGAAAAATTATTTCTCATGAAAATCGAAATTTTACGGGTTTTTTCTTTTTTTAAAAATTCTTTGACTTATAACACCTACATGCTTTATCCTATTGTAATGATTTTTTTATAGAACCTTAATTTCATGAATTAATATACTCGTGTAAAATTTGAGCGCAATTGAATAATTATTTCTTATGAAATTGCAATTTTACGATTTTTTTCTTTTTTAAATTACGTAAAATTACGTTTATTAAAATAAGTAAAATTTAATTTACGAAATTTATTTTTTAAAAAAAAAAATATTCAA
>JAMZAV010014776.1:0-14321 GCA_024449915.1 Sweltsa coloradensis | reverse complement strand
CGTGCAGTCTGGATAGGGTGAAATGGTTTTTCACCATCCGCAAGCTTTGTTCTCGATTGAATGCCATTAGTTTTGTGGCAAAATCGTTCAAAAGTTAAAAAGTTACATAAAGTAATCGAAAGTTTTTTTTTTCAAACTCAACGGCGACAAAATCTGAGAAAGCCAAATCATTTAGAATGTCCGTCCGGTCACGAATATGTTAATTTTATTTTGATCCGATAAGTAGTGTAGATGGAAATTACATTATAACAAAAGTAACGTTGCCATGACAACGAAAAGACGCGCGAAGTTTCTAATGCACTGCCACCTAGAAGTAATCAAAATTCTTTCGAGGAAGCAGTCTATTATTTGTCAACAAAGAGTTTAAATAGTTTTCCCAAGGAGTCAAGGTCCTCTAGATGGTGGTGGATTTTAAAGTAAAGATTTAAACACGGGTTTACCCAAATACCTTGGCAATAATAAATAATACTGGAAAAACGAACGTCGTAAATTTTTAAATTTAAAAAAATGTGCAATGTGGGTCTAGCTATAGCACGTGCTCGCTTATCAACGCGTCCAACTGAGCGTTTCCTAGTACGTTGTCACACTGGAGCGCGACCCGGCACCTCCACCAAAATCATTAATAATACTCGCACACCCCTAGACTAGTAAATAAATTATCTTCCTGGAAGTGGAAGAACTTTATCAGTGTTATTACTATTAGCATTTATCACAGAAGCGTATTTTTAAAGTAAAACATTATCCTTTCATATACGGTATAGATAACAAAATACCGGGACACTTTCTCCACAAAATTCCAAACCGGTACAAATATGCCATTTTAATGAGTCTCTCTGGACAGGTACAAGTGTTCTGAAAACAGTGCTGTACCGGTCAAACCAGTACGTCTGGTTACCTTACCTAGCGGTAACCAATTCCACTCGTTTTTTTTTTATTATAGAGAGAAATCGCCAGCAGCCACTCTTTGTAATCGTACATAAATGTGTCCTGGACGAGGTTTTGCAAATATGAAAGTGCTTAGTTCATTCCTTAATGCCAAAATGATGAGTCTTTCTTTTAATCGGGGTCGTCAGGATCAGATTCTTGAGAGTTGCATGTTCCATTACACGAGCATATATCGCAGCAATCCATGTTTTGGTCAGTGCAGGGACATTTTCAGCTGCATTTGGCGATACCACCACCAGAGCAGAAGTATTCCTCCAATATTTCCATGCTTGTAGGCCCTCAAAATACACTGCACTCAAGTGGCTTCCTTGCTCTTTCCATCCATACTTCAGTGGATTGAATGGTGGAATGAGGTCTTGTGCTGCATTTATCCATTCATTCCATTGCCATGCAGCACGTTTGATGTGTTGTGGAAAGGCTGGCTCAGAAGGGTTCATCTTCGATATGCTTTACTGACGTTTCATGTCCTGTGCAATATTTACTCGAAACATGTTAAGAGATGCGTAACAGTTCTGTAATTTTCCAGCGGGATCGGGAAGCATAGCTATAAAAATGCTCGCTGCATCAAGAGTTTCATTATCAGTAGGAGCTTTAGGAAGGCGATGTAGTGCCTTAAGATGATCTTCTCCGAGTTTCAGGATTGCTTGAACTGCCTTTGCCTTGCCTATTCCAAACATTGACGATCCTGTGTCAGTTCCCGTTAGCGCGTGCAACGGTGCACCGCTGGCAAAGCAGAGGATACAGAGGGGCCAAGTTTAGAACAAAGGTCATGTTTTGGAATAAAGCGGCGCAGATCTTGAGTAGGCATTACCTTCGCATTTACAAACCACACACAACTGTCTCTCATTTGGGCACAATGAGAAATTAGGAGCACGAAAACATCAGTGTCAGGGGATTCAACAATAATATTTTGAACATGGTCAGAATCTTCCAAATGACTGCGGGTAAAGGCTAAAGCAAGGATAATATCGACTCACAACGGATAATGAGTAACACGCGGAAAATTGTCGGGTACTTTAGTTATGGTAACACTTTCTCGACAGCAAAAACTCTCACAGTCTGTAGGCATAACATCGCACTCACAGCAAACACACCAATCTTTTGATCCGCACCTACCAATGAAATTAGCGGGTTGAGGTATAACGATAGCAGAACTATTCTCCAACTCTACTAGTTCACTCTCTCTGTGTGTACTCCGGTTCGTATTGATATGGATTTATTTCATTCAATTCCAATTGAAAGCTGTCATATTAGCCATACTCGTACACGCAGCACACTTGACACACTTTACACTTGAAGTTTAACCTTCTAACTAGCATAACTCACTGGTCACTTCCGCCGTTCACGCCCAGCATCAGGGGCGGATCCTGGACCTCTCAAGGGGGGGGGGGGGCGACAAAGCTCGCGCCACAAGGGGGCATTTTTTTCTTTTCCAAAAACGAGTTTTAATGGCTTTAAAGAGGGTATATTTCAATATATTTTATATGCTGTTGCTCACTAAAATGGGCCCCTGGAGGAAGGTTAACCAAGGGGATTTTATAACCCAAACTTTTCCGAAATACGCTTTTATAGAATGACAATTTGTCTTTATTGATTTAAAAGTTTATAAAATACTGTCCTGAAACGGTTAAAAGAAATAATATTTTTAATTGAATAAACAAAACCATTTTTGAAATAAAGAACGGTATAAAGTCATATGCAAATCAGTAAGAGGTACTGACAACAGAAAAAAAATCACGTATTCTTGTTCTTTTAGCATAGCGGTCAATAACTTTATCGAGATCTATTACAAGGTCTCAGTGGATGTTCAAAAGAGCCAAGCTTGTCAGTCTTTCTTCGCTCATTTTTGTTCTCATCCACGTCTTTAGCCTTCACAGCGTTGAGAAACTTTGCTCCGCGCTTGACACACTGACAGTCATTCTGCATGAAATGCGAAGTAAAGCTTTGACACATGGAAAAATATCAACATCACACGCAATGAAAGCATTAAGTACGGTATAAGGTAAAGATGTATCAAGATGTAAGAAAACATTGATATTTTTGGTGGCTGAACATATTCATTATAGAATAAAATTTAGCTTTTTAAGGGGGGGTCGATCGCCCCTACCGCCTCCCCCTGGATCCGCCACTTCCCAGCATTATACTGAGGGTGGAATCTCGACCGACAGCAGGGGTCGGCTGGGATGCGTGGCCTGGTGGCTTGACAAGCCGCAGGTATACAGTTTCAAAAAAAACTAAGCGGTCCCACGGCGTGTGGCTTGTCAAGCCTATAGCCTGCACCTGCTTGTCCGAGCCTGGCTTGAGGAGGCTTGTACGGACGGATTTCAATAGGTCAAAACGGTGAAGAACAAAACAAAACTCGCCTTTTCATTCATACGAGTGGCGAGCCAGTGGGTCCTCGTGGGACCGCTTCAACGAGCATGTACGAGCCGGACTACCTGACCTGACCATTTTTTATTACTCCTTGCGCGTTCTCTTTGGCTTGTGCAAAATTTCCCGACAACTGACGGGAAGCTCAAGCAACGCGCCGCAAGCCCTAGACGACCCGGTCCCACGGCGTGTTTGCGCGACGATCCGACCCTTTTTATACCTGCGGCTCGTCGACAACCCCGCCGTGTGACCCCGGTTTAAAACCAAACATCTTTGGGGGGTTCGATTTTCTCCATTGCATTCGGCTTTAGCTGAATATAGTCACTGTGAAATCAGATCACATCCCAATTTATTGATTTCGATTCCTTTAATTAATAAAAAACGACACATTTAATTGTATTATAGCTAATGAGTATAATTAATTTGTCTGTGAACATCTGTATTTATGTGCATATGTATGTATGTATTTATTCATAAAAAATTTTTGACAGGGATAGTACCCTCCCATGGCTTTTAATATCAAATGTGATATTGACTCTGTAACGCTATCTAGAACTACAAATAAATGAAATGAAATACAAAACACAGTCTTTCTGATCATAGGTGTGTGTACGCAAGAATTGACACAGACATTGAGTACCAATATCCGAAGGGGCTCTGGCCGAGTCTGTTTTAAAAACATCAAGTGATTTGCGAACGCAGACCTCCACGAACACCATGCGAGAGTAGATCTGTGCGTTGGCCCATGGTTCTCCAGCCTTCATCAGTATCTCTTGTTATTGGTAGTCACAATCGCCTCCATTGGCCTCTGTTAAGGTCAGATCATTGAATTTGGGCTGGATATTGTTCATTCCGAGCGTGAAAGACACGGAGCTGCCATCGGCTTCAGATATATTCAGACCATTGAATTTGGGCTGGATATTGATAATTTCGAGCGTGGAAGACACGGAGCTGCCACTGCTGTACGCAAGAATTGACACAGACATTGAGTACCAATATCCGAAGGGCTCGGGCCGAGTCTGCTTTAAAAACATCAAGTCCTTTGAGAACGCAGGCCTCCCACGAACATCTTGCGAGAGTAGATCTGTGCGTTGGTCCTGGCTCCTCCAGCCTCCATCAGTATCTTCTTGTTATTGGTAGTCACATCGCCTCCATTGGCCTCTGTTAAGGTCAGATCATTGAATTTGGGCTGGATATGGTTCATTCCGAGCGTAAAAGACACGGAGCTGCCATGGGCCCTCAGAGATATTCAGACCTTTGAATTTGGACGGATAGGGGGACATAAAAGGAGCCCCCACGAAGATTGTTAGAATCGGGCGTCCCCTGGAAACGACAAGTCGGCTAATCCTTTCAAAACTGGATCAAATACGAACCCTATAAAGACACCGGATCGGCGTTTATTAAGGCCAAAAACGTGTGACAATCTCAATTGACATTGAGGGCCTTTTTTTATCTTAAGGAAATTTTACTATCGGACAGGTGCAAGAAATACAACTGTGATATTTTGCTGGTCCAGGAGACGCACAGAGGACCAACGAGAATCAGACCAAAGATAGAGGAATGAAGTTGTTTTGGGAAAGGCCTTATGACAAATACGGTTTTGCAATTTTTATCAAACCTAAATTGACGATTGTTTTCGACGGCATGCTCCAAACAATTTAGGTGAAGCTAAAAACACCTCCCCAGCACAGACCGATCATATGTGAAGTAAATGCAATAGTTAAAAACCAGAAACTGTCCCGTTTCAAACGTAGGTTCAATTTTAAAAAAGCGAATTGGATAAATTTAGAGAAGACTTTGAAAATCCAAAGAATCGACCTCGAGCCAGAGAACTATGATGTCTTTATAAATCTGGTGAAAAGGATCTCCAAGGAAAATATTTCAAGAGGATGCAGAACCCAGTACACACCAGGCCTTACTTTGGGGGCCAAGCCCCTCTGGATCAATACCAGCCCTCTATTTGAGCACGATCTGTTTTAGGATGCAACAATCGAGGCTGGAGAGATACTGATGGCAGCTATTTCCGAATCTAGGAAGAAGAGATGGTGTAATCCTGTTGAAAATCTAGACATGAAGCAAGACAGCAGGAGAACCTGGGCACTGCTAAAGAATCCAAGTGGTGACCCGAGAAGCCCGGTGCAAAACTTTAAAGATGTAACGGCAAAACCAAGTCGCGAGCCAGCTGTTACTGAATGGTAAAACCCCAAGAAGGGGGATGATAGATGGCTGGAACGAGATGTGCAACATTAGGTAGATTTTTTCCGGAAACATTTTTTCCATGGAGGAGCTACTCGAGGCAATGAAGGGAGCATGAAAGCAAAATAAAGGGGCAGGACAGAGAAAATAAAAAAATATTCGGACCAGGACCTTAACAGTGGCTACTAGAGCTTATGAATAACTGCATGTTACAAAGCAAAATGACCAAAATATGGAGGAAAGCTCGAGTGGTCGTATTACTTAAATTTGGGGAAAAGAAACAAAAAGACCCAAAAACTTTTGCCTAGTGTTTTTTACTATGCCAGACCTTCAAAATGTTTGAGCCGATGATCCTAATCGAATAGCTCCCACACTAGATGAAAAGCTCATCAAGGATCAAGCTGGTTTCGGCCTGGCAAACTTGTACCGGCCAAATTTTAAATTTGACGCAACACATTGAAGATGGATTTGAATAGAAGAAAGTTACATGGGTACTTTTCATAGACCTCACAGCAGCATATGCCATGGTAAACTACAAACAATTTGCTAACAAAAATCTACAATACGACAAAGGACTACTTCTGGCTTACCTCAACAATCGCAATGATAATGCAGAATAGAAAATTTTACGTCACTCTACAGGGAAAGTACAGCAGATGGAGGGTCCAGAAGAACGGACTACCACAGGGAAGCGTTCTTTTCCCCACTCTCTTCAACATACACACTAACGACCAGCCCATCGTAAACAACCTACGGCAGTTTATCTATGCCGATGACTCGGCAGTGGCAGCGCAGGGGAACAGCTTCGAAGAAGTGGAAGAATCTCTTTCTAGAGGACTGGAAATACTTGGTCAATACTATGACAACAACCATCTAAAACTATACCTTACAAAAACTCAAGTCTGCGTTTTCCATCTACGTAATCGAGAGGCAACAAGGGAACTTAACATCATGTGGCGAAACTTGACACTTCAGCACTGTGCAAACCAAAAAAATCTAGGCATCACGTTGAACCAAAAATTATCTTTAAGAGGCACTGTGGCAACACGAAAAATAAGGCGGCAGCTCGCAATAATATCCTGTGAAAGGTCACAGGTAACACATGGGGAGCACACCCAACATCACTCCGAACAACAGCCCTCGGTCTATGTTACTCTGAGGCAGAAAATGGGGCACCAGTCTGGAATGCGTCTACTCATAGCAAAAAAAGTTGATTTTGCAATAATGAGACTGCTCGAATCGTGACGGGATGTCTGAGACCAACACCAATAAATAAAATATATCCACTGCTTGGGATTTCTCCGCCTCACATCCGAAGACATGTGGCTGCAGACTTCGAGAGAAGGAAGCAGGAAACTGACCACTGCCACCCAATGTTTGGATACCAATCGCCAAGGCTGAGACTCAAATCTAGAAATAGTTTCACTGGGAGAACCAGACCACTCGTCGGCACGGCTGAAGATACTCGAGTTTCCAGATGGAAGGACGAACTGCTGGAACCTATCACGGAGCCAAAGGAAGACCTGACGACAGAGCAAGATCTTCCATACGCCATTTGGAAATCACTCAACCGTCTTGAGACAGGCGTCTCCAGATGCAAAACCCAACCTGGAGAAGTGTTTTTTTTTGCCAGTGGGGGACGATGTTCACCGCGAGTGTGGAAGTACTGTTTGGTGAGTATGGCTTGTAATTCTTATGGGTGTTTCCACTTTCCACAATAACGATCTTGGGCATGACAGCATCAGCACTGAACTGCCAAGCTCGATAGTATCTTATATGTTTCACCATTTACTTCTTGCAACACTAGCTCTCTCCATGTTTTTGTGTCCTCCCTAGTCCCTACCCAGTCCAGGGTGTTTTTGATCAATTAATGATCTATTTAATAAAAATCAAAGATATAAATTTTAAATCAATTGCACTTTTTCTTCAATTGGCTACAAACACAAGATTTTTATCTGACTTTATGAAAAGTTTTCACGAAACAAATTTTATTAGATTTGAAAGTATTTAATCCGCTCATTAACTTAACTTGATAAGTTTTGATACACAGATATTCTTGATTTTGATCAATAATCATTTCAATTAAAAATTTAAATTATGTCAAATAAATCATGATTTTCAATTTTTTAAATACAAATTTACAAATTCACACCCTGACTCCCACAAACTCTCTCTCACTCCCCCACTCTTCTTATCTCATTCTCTAGGTAGACGTACCACCGTCAGTACTACTATTAGCACCGTAAATGCGTGTCATGGCGCGAATGATTGTTAAAGCAAGCACATAAAAAATAATAATAAAAAATTGGGATTCTTCTTTACAAAGTAGGCTACATGGAGAAATGCCCTTTTTGTAATTGATCTAGCTCGTATTCTGTCATAGAAACAGGCAACTAGATTTTAAATTATATTTTTGTCTTTTTAGTTGCTGTACCAAAGGTGCTGGGGCTGAACATGCAGCCATCAAGAATGAAGTCAGTGAATGGCTGCGCCACTGTTCCAGCGTGTGAAACGGAAGAATAAACTACAATTCTTTGTAAAGTAGGCCTACTGTACCACGTACCTACAAATATAATACAAAATACATTCTCATTTTAGTTCATTTGCAAGAAAATGTAAACTTTATATATGATTGCAAATAAATTTTAGCTCACGATGTTTTTTTTTTATTATGATAATAATACTTCTATTAAAAATAATAATAAATAATAATAGTGATCAAAATTAATTTCCAGCAATGTCGGGATGAATGGTGTTCTTCACATTGATGAAACAGTTTTCTGCTGAGGTTGCCCGGTTTATATTACACATCAAATATGTTAAACATTTTCCCAAAAAGAAAATATGAACATTTATAATAATTTATTATGCCTCTATGCCTTTCTAGCAGAATCATCAAATGTGGTTCGGTCAATTATTTATAAGAAATGTTAAAGTTGTTTACATCACGTTCTGTGATTTATATTATTTATTGAGTCTAGATGATTTTAGGTAACAATTTGCCTTTAGTATGTTAATGGTCAGGTGTTGCCAAAAATGAATCATACAAAAATGCATTCGAAGGTTTAAAAATTTTTTTGTACTTGCCATGTAGATGCACATACATTTTATCAGATGTGACCCACTTCAAGCAACTTTTAAATAGGGGTAAAGAGTTTTCAGATAGTAACAAAAGGAATGTCCTAGCTAATAGGACTTATTTATAAAATTTTCCCTGATCTTTTGACTGAGCTAAATCTATGTGAAATCCTTGCAAGCCTGAATTGTCGGTGGCTAGTATGGAATCGGAGACCTCTAACTTCACAGTTGTGCTACCTCCGCATGTTTCGAGGGATATATTTTTTTCATAGAGGCAAATGAAACAAGTCTTTCTACCAGAGCCGATGATGGCATGGTGGTTCTAGTGCAGTGGTTCTCAACCTTCTTTATTCGCGGCCCCTTTTGGATCAGTTACTTGTCCATACGCCCCATGTTGCCTTAAATTAGAATATCTTCATTTTATTTAGGAATATTAATTTGGTATCATTACGTTAAAAAAAATTATTAAATTATTCGGAAAGTAAAATAGCAGTGGGTATACCTTTATGCATCATCGGGAAAGGACAGAGCCCCGTTACAGTAGCGCCAGAGGCAAAAATTTGGAAAGTTAGTTTTCATTTAGAGTGCGTTTGGTTTGGTGGGTTAAAAGAAAAGAGTGGGCTGAATGCAATACTGAAATAATATAGTTTTTGTATAGTGGAAACTCTAGAAAACCACCAAAAACAATTTGAAAACCGACTATTTTGCAAATCCACGGGGGCCGGGGGAGTAAGTAAGTGCCCTTGCCAATATGTCCCAACACCCTTCGTATTGATGGGAACCTGTAGACCTAGGCTAGGACACGTGTGGTTGTCTTATTTTAAAGCAAAATTTACATTTTTAACATTTTATTTTCTATTTTGGAATTATTATTATTTGGAATATTTAATGCCCATCTTGGCGCCCCCCCTCCCCTGCCAAAGCTTTGCGCCGCCATGTTGGGGCGCCCCCACAGGTTGAGAACCGCTGTTCTATTGAATTAAAGCTAGCCTCATTCTCGGATACAATTTGCGGTATCAACAGATCTGTTATCTCTATGGAAATTGTTCGAATGCATTGTAACTAGTAAGTAGGAAACCAAAATAATAGTATTTTTATTCTATCTCTTCTTCATTACGTGTATTTGAAAATAGAATTAACTACTCAGGAATTTCTATATTTATTTATTAACTGCTTGTATCTATATTTAACCAATATATCAATAAAGTATTATTCAAAAGGGCACATGTACATGCTGTGTGCCAAGGAAGGACGGGGATAACCACAGAGTTTGCCCCTAGTACACTATATTCCTCACTTACAAAAATTTTGGGGAACCATAGGAAGGTTGTGAGTTTGGCTTTGATGACCCTAATAGGTTAGTTATTAATTTCTTGCAGGTAGTGCAATCAGATTATACGTACCGATACATACAATCATACATACATGCAAACCTCCTCATGTAAATCAAATTATGTGGATGCAGAATTACTTGATATTTTATGTCTTATGCCATCTCATCACCTTGTTGATGTTTTGTAGGGGGTTAGGGGGGAGGTTGGGCAAACATATTGGTGTTAAATTAAACAATAACACCAAGTACCCATATATTTTAACAGCAACAGCGGGCTACTAACATGAAAAAAGTGACAAGATGGCATACAACATTTTTACCAAAATAATCTATTGTATGGAATTCTAATTAGTTAATTGAGGATATTAATTAATTTTAAATGAATTGAAAATACTAATTAATAATTTAGAACAAAGGATTAACCTAGCCATATTTAGGGGACCTTTCCTACCTCCCTAGGATCTCTTAGGATCTCCTAGATATAGGATGACTATCTTAAACTATAGGATGGACTGGGGAGATCTTCAAGATATCCTCAGTATAGTATAGGATCTCTTTGCACCGACCAGGGAAAAGACTATCTATACTAGGAAGGACTGGCTGAATGGCTAATCTGTTTAAAATAGCAATAAGTTGAAGTTTTAGAACTTCTTCATTTGAAACCATAAGTAGCTCAGGGAGGCATTCATTTGGTGCAGTCAGTAGGTGATTTCTACCATCAGCATAGTGTCACATGTCCTTCTAAAGTTCTATGCTAGTATTTGGGGAGGCCTTATGAAGTAGCTTAGGGAGATCATGGGGTACCCCATTCTCCACTAAAATTCGTGAACACATCACAGGTGTGTGTGTGATGATGAAGATGTTTTTTTTTACACATTGGGTGTGGCCAGATATAAATGAAGAGATCCAATTATGAATAGGGCCTGTAATTCCCATGGCGGTTAATTTGTTAAGCAATATATTGTGATCTATAATGTCGAATGTTTTTGTAAGGTCATAAAACAAACCTATTGAATTTTTGTTCACATCATATATTTTGGCAATTACCAAATTATAGGGGAGATAAAAATGAGTATATTGCAGTTTTGGTTGATTTCTTTGAACGGAAGCTATGTTGATGGGCATTGAGTATATGTTTCTCCAGAAACTTTTTTTTGACATGCGATTGTCTTTTTTTTCCAATGTGTCAAGTTGAAAAAGCTACTGATAAATTTCTATCTTTTCACGGAAATAAAAGCAATCCATCTCAAATGTTTGCTACATCCTGATCTTCTAGAAGTATACTACGAATGACATTGAAGGGAAGTTTTAGTTTTCTTTATTTATAGCATAATTTGTTAATTTCTGAGATTGTATAGGCATAGGCTGTATTTTAAACAGAAGCAGTTGAAGTTATTTTGATTTACAGATCTAAATAGTTCAAATTAGATTTGCATTTCATTTAGAAACCTTATTTGTACCTAAGACAAGGTAAAATATATATTATTATATAATATTTAGCAGTTCACGTAAGCTCCGTTCATTATTTTACAGATTTGAGAAGGTTTGAAGTTTTTAAATTTTCTGAGGAGACCTCATAAGTTGCTTCAAAAGTTTGTTATTTTGATATTTTGATTGTTAGCCAAATTTCAATATTATGGTTTACACTTTTCTGACAGTAGAATAAGGGCAATTGAAGACCTATTATGATTTTACATGATAATTTATTTTTACTCATAATGGCTAAGCGTTGTACCATATGCAAGTTGAAGAAGAACAATAACATCAAGAGCTTAGTGTGCTGCGTTTGTAAAGATTTTTTTCATCGGAAGAGTTTAAATACTAGGAAGCTTCGCAAACGCTTTTTCAGGCGCGTTGTTGGATGAGCGTATGTTTTTTAAACGAAACAAAGCATAAAATTGCGATTTTCATGAGAATGTATTTTTCGATCGCTCTCAAATTTCACAAAAATGTATAAATTTATAAAATTAAGGTTATGTGAAAAAATCATTATAATCGGATAAAGCATGTAGGTGTTATGAGTCGAAGTAATTTTTTTTAAACGAAAAAAGCGTAAAATTGCGATTTTCATGAGAAATTATTTTTCGATCGCGCTCAAATTTCACACCAAAATATTAATTTATAAAATTAAGGTTATGTGGAAAAATCATTACAATCAGATAAAGCAAGTAGGTGTTATAAGTCGAAGAATGCTTTAAAAATTTAAAAAATCGTAAAATTGCGATTTTCATACGAAATAATTTTTCGATTGCGCTCAAATTGCACACGAATATATAAATCATAAAATTAGGGTTATGTGAAAAAATCATTACAATCGGATAAAGCATGTAGGTGTTATGAGCCGAAGAAATTTAAAAAAATCGAAAAAAATCGTAAAATTACGATTTTAATGAGAAATAATTTTTCGATTGCGCTCAAAAACGTGGCAGTTCTAAGTTTAGAGATTTCGAAGGCCTCCAGAAAATTTCATCGCAATTGGAGTATCGGTTTAGCCGGAATCGTGTTAACAACCAGACAAAAATACAAAAAAAAAGGAAAAAAAGAAAAAAAACATTCCGGATTTTTTTTCCAGTGTAGTGAAATGGAATCTTCGCTACGCTCATCCAATCAGCTTGAGACATACAAGTCCGTGCTTGGTCATTGGGAATTGATAAGTGTGTAGACAGTTATAGTAGCAGCTTGTGCCGTCAATGTGGTGTTCAAGATGTCTATGAAAAGAGGAATCAAACAAGAAGAGTTTCGCCGGAATGATAATCTATGAATTATTTATTTCCCCCTCCCAGTATACATGAAATAGATTTTTTCAAACATGATGGTGATTAAGAGTCTCAAAGTTTAAACGGTGAGGTTGCTAAAGATTTACTTGTATTGCAGATAGGACTGAAGCTTGGACATCTCAATATACGTAAGTTGGATAAGTATATAGACTAGAAAGCTTCGCAAACGCTTTTTAAGGCGCGTTGTTGGATGAGCGTAATTGTTTAAGGGGTTATTTCACTGAAAATGTATGAAAAACCAGCAATTTTGCATTATTTATTGTTTTGTATTTTAATTTTCCTTTTTTATTTATTAACTACATTAATTTATTTTATGCTGATATAATGCTAAAAGCATTACATTAATTTTTTTCTTGAGCGCTGCATGCTATTTTGCATGGGAAAATGCCTTACCGGTACTGATATTAGGCCTAATCTGGGGCTGTATAGAGTGTTATTCGTAACAATTTTAGTCAATTTTAAAGAAGCCTAGATTAACAGGTTATAAAGACCCAGTGAATTCATGTAAAAAAAATAAACTGAACCTTTAGTCTAGTGTTACACTCAAATTTACCAAAAAACAACATAAATTAACTTTAAATGCTATTATCTCAAAACTATTATTCTAGCACATTTGCTAACATTTTAGAAGAAGAATTTCTTTTTTAATATGCTCACAAGTCTTATTCTGACAAATTCACCAGACACTTTATTAATGAAATTTATAGTTTTTTAATTAAAATATGGAAAATATAGATTTGTTACAAAAAACATACATTTTCCAACAATGCAAAGGAAAAAAATCATATTTGTCAAACAAAACGAAAATTATAAAATCCGTCTGGTTAATGTTTAGATGTATTGTTTTTTAATCTAAAACACCTTTCACTTTAGAAAACAAATGAAAATTGTAAAAGCCTTAGCATTATCGCAGTATCATAGCAAAATCGTAAAATTGCAATTATTAAGAGAAATAATTGTTTGATTGCGCTCAAATTTAACACGAATATATTAATTCATAAAATTTAAGTTCTGTGAAAAAATCATTACAATCGGATAAAGCATGTAGGTGTTATAAGTCGAAGAATGTTTAAAAAAAAATCGTAAAATTGTGATTTTCATAAGAAATAAATTTTCGATTGCGCTCAATAACGTGACAGTTCTAAGTTCAGAGATTTCGAAGGCCTCTACAAAATTTCATTGCAATTGAAGTATCGGTTTAGCCGGAATCGTGTTAACAAACACCCAAAAATACAAAAAGAAAAAAAAAGAAAAAAAACATTCCGGATTTTTTTCTCCAGTGTAGTGAAATGGAATCTTCGCTTCGCTCATCCAATCAATTGAGGGTAATTCTTGGCATGTATAATTTTGATATATTTGCTTGTTGTGAAACATATCTAGATGAGTCTATTCAAGACGGTTTTATTTCTGTTGACAATTATAGAATGCTAAGATATGATCGTGAAAGAGTAGGGGGAGGGTTAGTGATTTATATTGCTGAGAAATTCATGTCAAGTGTAGTTGAGTGTAAAGTTAAATTTCAAATAGATGTTGAGTAGCAGTCAGTTAAATTTTTTGGGTTCTAATGTAAAACCAATCATTTTTTTCAGCAGTTTATAAAACTCCCACGTAAAGGTAAAGAA
>JAMZAV010014775.1:0-12914 GCA_024449915.1 Sweltsa coloradensis | reverse complement strand
AAAAAAAAAACAAAAAAGATCTTCAACCCAATGTAACATCGAGATAAAAAGGCCCGTAATACTCAACCCGTGTAGAATTTTCGTAATTTCAAAAACTAAAAATGATATTCGAGATTTCGAGACCTTCCATCCTGACAGGGTTTTTCGTTTTTTCCCATAGTCCGAAGAGAAAAATGCTGGGGTGGGACGAGAAATGGGCCACGACCGTACCACAAAAAGAAAACACATCTACAAAAAATAATTAATTTATAAATTACTTTTTTTTTTTAGAGTTAAGACAAAAGTAAAAATGTATTAATGGGTAAAAATGGAAGACTTGAGTAATCCGAAAACATTTTAGCTCCGGTTTAACCGATTTTGTATAAAAACATCCAAAAAAATAATAATAATAATAATAATAAAAATAATAAAAATAATAATAATAATAATAAAATAATAATAATAATACGGTATACAACTTTATTGTTAATAAAAATATTAAAATACGTGGGGCCTACCTATACTTATAGCCCTTCAAAAAAAATTTTCCCTATTTCTCTTAAACGGCCTAAGGATTTTCATATAATACTTTGACACACACTTTAATTAGGCAAAATTTGGAACGCGATCCTATACCAAAGTCGACTTCAATATCTGTCCTCAAATTAAATTTGGGCTAACCTACAAATGCATAAACTTTTGAGAGAGCAACCCATAATGTAACCCCACGTTAAAACATGGAAACCAAACACAACGCATGCTGTTTCATGATCAGTTAAAATTTTTTCCTGGATTATTCTGGTTTTGTATTTTAGCGGGAATTGTTTAATTCTGTGCAATTTGCGCATAGCGAGATGTCTCTAGCGTTAAACTTTTTACAGTTTTTTTTTGTAATTGACCACAACGTAAACTAAAAAATATCCACCCCCCTGTGACATTTAAAAAGACCATGTTGTTTAAATCAATTCTTTGAAGGAACCGGCCGGGGGAGCATTCTAAGAGGAATTCTAGAACATTCGCTTCCCCCAACCCCAAAACCCCACAAGATGAAAAAATTTATTTGCAAAAGACCTTTTCCTATCGTATCACATTTCAATTAGCCGTTTGAGAACCTTTTTTTAAACAAATGTGTTTTTTTCTTTTTTTGAAATCCAGCCCTTTTAATTCGATAACCAAAAGTTACGTTTAGGGAAAATTTAAAAGGAAAAGGTTTTGAGATTTTTTTAAAATGTTAACATTAAAAAAATTAAGGTATTGTACCCTCTGACCATAATTTGAAAGTCGAAGAAAAAATGTCAGAAAAAATTTGCTGAATGAAAGAAAGGCCTTTTTTAAAAAAACAAAAACAAAATTGTGAATTTTTTTGGGCGGGACATAACCTCACTTTTGGAAATTATATTTAGATATTTGGACAAAGGTGTAATATACAAGACTAGTTCAAAATTATATTTTGAGAATCGGTTTTCTGGACATAGTTTCTAAACACCTTTAGCTATAACTTGACTATAGCTAAAACAGTTTTCTGAAAATAACAGTTGGTGTACGATTTTTTTGTCAAACGGTAAAAATACGAGTTTTGTACCGTTTGACAAAAAATTCGTACACCAACTGTTATTTTTAGAAAACTATTTTAGCTATAGTCAAGTTATAGCTAAAGGTGTTTTAAACTATGTCCAGAAAACCGATTCTCAAAATTTAATTTTGAACTAGTCTGGTATATTACACTTTTGTCCAAAAATCTAAATATAATTTCCAAAAGTGAGGTTATGTCCCGCCCAAAAAAATTCTCAATTTTTTTCTGTTATTTTAAAGGCCTTCTTTCATTCAGCAAACTTTTCAGACATGTTTCTTCGACTTTCAAATTATCGGCCAGAGGTGGTACAATAGCCTTAATATTATTTTTATTCTGTACTGAAAAAGAAGAAATATCTGATTCTTCTATTCGATTATTGGTATCATAGTGCACGGCTCAGAATGTCACAAGGAAAAACCTACATTGGATAGCATTTTTCGAAGCAATCGCGGAAGTGAAACTTTCAGGAGTGGCGCTAAAACTTCTTATAGAAACTTACTATTTAATTTTAATCAAATAATATGAGGGTTCATTGGGCCTTCAAAACTCATACAATTACTTTTTTAGTTTTAATTTCAATTATTTTCGATTGTCAGCCAACGGGCAGGAGAAATATCTTACATATTAATGTTCTCCGACAACTGTAAGTATGCTCCACATCTTTCATCTAGATTTAAGAAAGCTGCCATTTGCAATAATTCCTGTATCACACAAGACTACCATCAAGTTTTGCTTCAGAATCAGGAGTTTGGATTATTTTATAACAATATTATGTTCATTGTTTTCTCAATTAAATAACGTATTGTGTGCTTGCCATGTATGCTCGGAGTATATGGTGCCGGAGAAGACGGTATAGAAATATGAGTTGTCACAATTGAAGTGCACTCGATGTGTTTATATATAGAACAAGTATCAAATTCTATTCTTGATTCTAGTTCAAATATCTTACGAGAAATATAACTTTTTAGACTGGTGAATGCAGTGTGAAGAAGGCTATTGTGAGAGTAGTTGGAAGGTGAGTTGTGTTGTACGGCACTGAAAAGATATCATTCCTCGTATTTTTACCAGAGCGGGTGTGAGAATACAAATAACAATGAGGGGGTATTTGTATGGACACTTGATCCCGGAAGTCGCTCACAATAGCATCTTCAAGCAGTAACAGGCACAACGTATAGTTGCATATAGGTACATGGCGAGACGTGAAATGAACACCAAACTTACTGCAGAATCGTACACTGCATGCCTTGTTTACGATGAACACGATATATGGTGCACCAGAGTTGAACATTGTCGGCAAACCTTTCAACACCTCCCTCATTTCCTTGTTGGTTGTTGGTGTACAGTCGTGCCAAATTGCTGGGAAACAAATCGTTTATTGATGTAGGATCAAGGTGATAAAATGTTGGGGTGCAATACAATGGGAAAAGTAAAATCGGATGCATTAAATAGTTTACTTATTACTTTTGCTTAAGGGGAGGGTTCTGTGAAAATCTTATCTTCTATAGATTTAGAGCAAATAGCTTGAAATTTTTACACAAAGTATTTTGTAACTCAAAACAGCTTTCTGTAAAAAAAAATTGGAATTCCTAAAAAAAAACTACAGATTTTACGTCCAAAATGTCCAAAATTACTAGCATTGAGTAAAAATACTACTCCTTTCTCAATTTTTAACTTTTTTTTTTTTTTTTTTTTAAGTTTAAGCCAGTAACAAATATAGAACAATAATTGGTAATTAGATTCGTCATAAATTTGTTATCTTTCTGTCCATGAACCTGTGTATTTGCCTTTTTATGAATTTTATACTTTTTTATATATTTCTGATACACATAATTTTTTCCAAAGTCTTTATGGATGTTATTGAAAAATGGTTACCCAATGTGGAACATATTTCTGTCTTTAATTCATTAAAAAAAAAATTAGCTCTCTTGGTTGTAGCAGAAAAAAGGAGTAGGATTTGTATACTGATACATATATATGTACTGTTTTAGGGGTAAATGAAAAAAAGTGCTCGTAAAGCGGCGCGGAAAGTTTAAATATTACTAATTTGAGATATAACAATAGTAGCAACCTTATTATATAAAGGTTGTAATTTTAAACTGATAAAACATGTAATTTGTTAACATGTAAAATAAGGAAAACAATTGTGGAAAAAAACAAAACTGTGCCAATTTTCACAGAACGTTAATATAAAGTTAAATACAGTTAAAGTTATATACACATCATCTAGCAACGGTCAACTTACATGGAACAATGATCAATGCCACTTTTACTCGAAATTTAATGTGAACATACCAATACATTGCTTCTGTGATTTTGTGTCGCCCCGGCTGCTATACTTAAACATTTTATTTACAATTTGCACGCATATTGTACCGACAGTGGTGGCCCAAGCGTAAAAGCGCGAGACTCTGATTCGGAAAGGTCCTAACTCGAATCCCGTCGAGACCGGCAATCCCGACTAAAGTTTTTCCGAGATTGAGTCCTCTTCATGCCCTCGAATATCCCTTCACAATTGTCCAAAATCCAATATACCTAGCTAGTGAAGAAAACATGTTTGTTTTTGTTTAGATTACAAAATATACTCGATATTATTTTTAATTTCGCTAAAAAATGATTTATTTACAAAAGAGAAAAGTGAATGCACATCAATTCGCATCATTCCAATTTCTAATATATTTTCCTCGTTTTGTCTACTCTTGACTGTTCACTGGTTCCGGCTGATCTAGCTGATGAGTAGCCTACCTGCACGCCGACGATGTAATTACATCTACCTGTCGTCTGATGTTCACCACAGATCGATGCCAGCCTCACAGATCAATGGAACACATGCAACTAGATATGACGACGTTACTTCATGCACACTCACTCACGCACGCCCGGAGCAGCTGGAGAGTTTTTATTTACATACCGCTCGTGGGGAAACGTACTACCTTTGACCACACAGAACGGGGTTGCCTTTGTAATTGTACATGCTCTACAGTTTGATATTTACGTCAACCACTCGATGGCGCGTGCATGGTTGTGAGTGAGCACATCATTTCAATACATATGCATTATTGGGTTTTGTCAGTGATGTACAATATTATCGCTATCGTTCGTTTCCTAAAATGAAATAAACATAACTGCTGCCACCACGGACGACATATTTATAATAAGGGAGCGAAGCTAACATATAATCAGCACGTATCTGCCCGTCCGTCCATCCGATCTGGGCTTGTGTCACATCTCATGATAAAAACCGTATACATCGATTAACATGCGTTTTATGTCTAGGGACGATGTGGTGACCCTGGCCGTCGTAAGTTTTTTTAATGTTTAAAAGTGAATGTTCCCGGCACCACCATCATTAATGAATGCAAGAACAAGCGGAGAACACAATTTAAAGGTTAGCTTTGTCTTAAGAACCCGGCGCCGCCATCAAAAAGGTCAACTCAAGTAAATAATTTAAATTTAGGATTCTTCTTCGACGATCTGTTGATAAAGTAGCAAAACTCAATGTAATATGCAATCAATTTAAAATTACGTTAATACTTTCTATATTATTTGAATAGGCAATTATTTATTACATAGTATACCCAGGGGGCCACGAGCAATTTTCATTGAAACTACGTATGTAAAATCAACAACTGCCACTGAATGTAAGCACAGAGATACATAGTTTTACGAACAAATCTAACTACACACAATGCAAATAGTTAAAACAACAACACCAGAAAACTATCACTGTAGTGACGGACACATTTATAACTTTCATGAATTGATGTTTTAACCTGCACGATTCTCTGGTGCAGGCGGCTCGAGGCGCTCTGGTGGTTGTCTGAGTGCTGAGGTTTTATTTGCTGTTATGTGTAAAACTCCCAACTGTTTCAATCGTAATGAATAAATGCTGAAACATGTCGGCATTCGTGCAATGTGTAATATAAATTTACAAAATAGATTGTAAAGTTGATAATTTGAATGGTATGGCCAATTATTAATATTGGTAGATGCGATGCGTTGGGCCTTAATTTAAAACAAAAAGCGAAATTAGCAAACACGAGCTCATCTAAATCTCCACGCGCTCGCCGAAGGTGATCCTGCTTAGTACGCTGTGCGATGTTAGTGGAACCTTAGGTGAACTAGAAAGTTTTGAGTCACAACAACATACCTTTTACAACTCGTCAAAATAAAACAGAGACCGTTGTCGAAATTGGTTTTAAAAAATACTTTATTTCCACTATCGGTCCCCTTTCGTCCCCAATATGAGGGCATTGTTGCAATTCTTGACTACTGCTACCCTGATTCATTTAGATGAAAATGAATTTTGTTACTTAAGTTTATTTGGATTAAGGGAGTTGGGTCATTACAATGCGCTACTCTAGCCTAGGGGGTGTGAGGAGGAAAATCACACGCTGGTCATACCAGCCACGGGTGTAGGGGCGGGAAAGGGGGGTTCTCACGTAGTGGTCATCATCGTCTTTGTCATAGTTCGTGTTGTCATGGTCGTCTTCGTCATCGGAGAGGTCGTCAATGGAAGAGGGAGAGAGGCCTCTCCGAAGACGACCGCCAGAGCTCGCCTCTGGTTTCGAGGAGTAAATTACTATATTAGGTGATGTTTACAATATGGAATTTTTCTCTTTACTCGCCTTTTACGATTACCAGAGCCATACTCTGGGCCAAATTCTACCCCGGGCCCAGACGTGAATAATGAACTAAGGCTAACCGAGACGATGAGTAGTGGTATATGACGATGAAGGACGATGACAAAAACACATGCCTTATGCAGGACTCGAACCCACGTCTTCGTAAGCCATACGCTTCGAACCAGAGCCCTAAACGTATAATTCACCAAGGACGGCAGAATCATTTAGATACTTTAATTTTTTTCAATACATCCAATACTAACTTTATTTTAATTGCATATCAATAAAATGTGTATGTGATGATTACGTATCAGGATAAATCAATAGTGTGATTCGTTTAATTTGGGGCTATGCAAATTAAGTTGTCTTGTAAAAAACTATGTGCTCGTGGCATTATTTTGATGTTGCTGCTGAAAAGCATCATGGATTGTTTTTGGAGTACATCATACGCTGTGAAGAAGCTTCGTCTATTGTGGGCTGCATAACTAGTAAAATTATTGTAGGACTCAGGTAGACAATATGCATTACGTAAGGCCAAACATTAATAATTGAATATGACTTCAATCTTTAATACTTTAATGAGTTTTCCTTTCGCGTGAATTTAGAAATTGCTGTAGAAATAACATTATTAAATCTATTTTACTGCGATTCGTTTTCGCTGAGCTCGAAATATACTCTTAGCCTTAGATGATAAAATAAGATATTTCACAGACGCTTCCACGTGTACGGCTTTCCAACTAAATATATTAGTTTATGCATGAGAATTGAATAGAGGAAGCCACAAGGCCTGAACCTTCTGAACGAACATTCAACTCGCAAAACAATCGCTCGAGGAGGCTGGCACAAAGCACCGACGAACAATATTCATACAACACAGCGCCGGGTGAGAATAATAAGATTCCACTCGCATTGTCTTGTCAACACGGTATTTTGAAAATTATTAATGTTGTGGCTCCTCTAATATACTAATTGTCACTTTCTAAATGACACTGCGAGATCACGCGCTATGCGTACAGATGAGTATTTCAACTGGCTAAGTGTTGTTTAGTCATAGCACCGTGGGGAGGGAATTAAGGCTTCGTCGGCAACCGTATGACACACTGTTATAGGCCACATGTGGTCTTTACGTTTCTGAGAAATACATTACTTATTAATATAGCGTTACGGAGTTTTCATGACTCGCACTTTTTTGTTAAAGGACTATTAAGATGTGTTTCATAATTCTGAACTTAAACTTAGCTCTGTTCGATTAACGTATACATCTACGGAAGGAAATTACGTGTTTGAAAGTTCGTTTTAATGTTTCCGGGTGGCCTAAATTTAGCTAAAACTGAAAATGACAACATTCGTTAAGGCGATGGAGAATTTTTTTCATAAAAAACATTTAAATTAATTCTCTGTTTTAGAGGCGTTCCGTAGATATCGGCACCGTGACTCACTCCTTACGGAACACGTCTACCCAATAAGCTAACGCGACATAAGCCGTGGGATCTATATAGCTTCGCTGCCCCGCACCTTTCACTTTTCTTTACTAATCAAACGCGGTACGCGCTAATAGTACATCACCTGCATTTAAATCAACTCGATCTCTTCGGATTTGCTTTTGTAATGATGGTAGATAGGCCGATACTTACGATGGTGATAACAATATACTTATTTTGATGCTTATTTTGTCAAGATTTCCGTAATTTTGAGTCGAAAAGAGAACATTCCATGCGTTAGGTACACACTACCTCATGTTAGCTGAAAATTGGTCTCAATGTTTTTGATTTTATTAGCAAATGAATCAGTTTGTTAGATCGTAAATCTCTGCGCCCTTGAATTATTATTGAAAGGCATCTTACTCTACCCACGATGGCACTGGTCTCGTTTTTTTGGACTTTTCTATGTTAGATTATGGCACAAATCATAATTAAACTATTGTTGTATGTTGTAAGACTGGTAATACGACCTTGCGAAAAAATACCGCGGAAGGCTTGTACCTTTGCGCATTGTACAATTGTACATGGAGGTTAAATTTTTATTGAGTATGGATCGCAAATTTATTTGTGCTAATGAGTGATTGTTCGTATCTCATTTTAAGATACTATACCGTCTTGTAATTTAAAATAATTATTAGCTTTATGAACGTACAAGGCCACATGAAAAGGAACCAAAAAGTTATAAATCATATTCAGAGTCTATAGCTGTGGTGATGAAACATGGACATGTTCTAAAATGTTCAAATTACGTAGATGACAGACAATAATGCTAGGAGGTATTTCGAGGTGCGTGAGAACATTAGCCTAGTTTACATGGAGGACTGGGTCCAGCACTGTACTGAAATTTTAATTACGGTTCCAATGTCCTTGAAGCGTTTACATGTCGAGTACCCAACTAGAACTGAACTGACATTTCGTTGCAGCATCGACGCCATCTTACGGCGATTGCTCAAAACATCACTGTTACATAACCTTACTTTCATGTCATTTTCATAAATACGGTAGGATTGAAGGCCAGGCCTAGGCGTGGATGATCTACATTTGAAGTTGGAGACCAACGAACAGAAGTTAAAAATAGATACAACATTTTAAAACTTATTTATTGACATTTGCAATTAGGCTGCATGTTTTTCAGTTCGGTTCCCTCTCAGGAAGCTGTTTACATGTGAGTACTCAGTACGGTATTTCGGTTCGGTCCCACCATTTTCGTCGGACCGAACCCAACCGGTTCGGTACCTGATTTCATGTGTTTACATGTGGTACTGAGACCAAAAATCGTACTCAACTCCGTACTCAGTCCTCCATGTAAACAAGGCTATTATGTACTGTACGGTGAGGCATACTATGGGCTCGCCACTACAGTCAACCGTACGGGGCCGGTGGTGGGAGCGAGGTTCATCGCGAAGATGCGATGTGGTTGCCGTGGATGTGGTAGAGAAGGCGGAGACATCCTCGCACTCTTGTGTGTAGCCGGCCCTACCGTGACTTGAGCCTGAACACGTGTACGTGGATGACAAATTATTTCAATTCAGATGAATGTTTGAGTCATTGAGTGATTGAGAATACAAAAACTTTGCGAAATTGCCAGATATCATTATATTATTTCATTATTTATCTTATTTTATATATTTTGGTAATGGAAGTGAAGCTGTGGTAGGACAGGAAAGGATGGGGGAAATTAATGGAGAAACAGAAAATTAAAATGAAGATGATGATGATGAATAAAAGCTGAGCCCGGCCACCTTGGCAAAACATTGTTTCGTTCCCTAGATATCGGTGTGACGAATACCACTCAACCTGACATTGTATGATCATATAACCGGTCTCTTATGCTACTTCAAGGGTTCTTACGCATATAATCCAAATATGGAACATATATTACGTTATTTATATTACATATCGGAAGCATGTATGAAGAAGCAATGCACATACATAATGTTTTTGAAGTATCGTATTTTTAATCCACAAATACTTTTTATTTTGAATAGAAATAGAAGATATTAATATTAAAAGTTTGATTCTAACAATTAAAATATAATGCAAGGTGTGACTAAGAAAACATGATACGTCCCGCTTACAATATAGGGTATACCGCGTCTATCACGCCTTCAGCACCGTATAGCGATTCCTGGTCGTGGCTTGATGCAGGTTCGAGTTCGAGGAGAGCGGGTGGCGATAACAATTTTGTGTCGGTGATAAACATGACCGTGTCTGCATGTATCCTAAATTGTTCTTCCACTGAATGGTAAAATAATCTGAAATATATGGATTACTTGAGTGAAGTTAATTATTACAAAACTTTGTTCCGTTGTATCAGTTTCCGTTTGTTGGGTTCTCTGCGTGTCTACTAGGTGGAGCTAGTGTTCCCGGCCGGGTCGCAAGCTGGATCATATAATATGATTATATGAAGTATGTTTATATAATAATTATTAATATAATTGTTTCACAAGTCTCATACAATGTTCATATATTTGGCTGATGAAACTAACATGCCTTATGCAACATGGCGTTTAATACATGGATGATATTGAATAATTGTGTTATAATATGTTTTATATGTAACTTATATAAGTACATATTATATGAAAGTCCCAAAACTTGGGTATTTTTTAAATATGGAACTTACATGTGTTATGTATATACATTAGTTTCTTGTGTTAAATTGAAGTTATTAAATATGGGAAAATAAAATCGGTTATTTATTTCCACCACAAATACCTGCCTCTTAACGCTCCTATGTTAATTTTATTGTTACCTGCAAATTAGTACAGTCCCAAAATTCATAAAAATCATAGAGAAAAATACACCAATAATAACAATTTTGAATTACTTATACCTCCTATTTGCCCTCAAAAATTTCCTTCTTTACTACAAATGCATACCTCTGCTTATCTCACTCGAGACTTATCGAAACGGTTATAGAACATTTATATTCTTGAATATTTTTTAGGGACATCCACATTTCATAAAAGATGTGGCATGTACAGACGTAGAGCAATCCGTGTGGTAATTTATTTAAATTCACAGTAATATTGTAATGAACTATCCCGCCAAATTCGATGTCCCCTAATCATTTATGTACATGTTTTAAGCAACTATTTCGCGACAAAAACACCCTCTATGTATGAAATTAACTTTACTATGTTTCTTCGGTTATAGGGTATAGAGTAATTTATATGGAAATGGATGGGCGTATTACCTAGTATAGATGAATGTGTTATTTTAAGTTAATAATGTATATGTTAATTTACTTAACATATTAATTGGACTATAATAACGTAAAGCAGACTTTGCACGTACATTATAATACCTCCGCAATATGAATACATGTATTATTGCGCGATGTGAATCTCGTATTGCGGTTACATACGTCTACAACAAGCTTCATGGAATGAAAGAAGTATTCTGATCAAGCAAGAATATCAATGAATAAGTAAATGCAAAGTGCAATATAACGATTCAAACCAGCAAGGCGCAGAAACAGAATTTATGCGCCCTTCAACAGTTTATACGGCATTTGACACATTATTTGAGAAAATCTTTTCTTCGACTTGAGCTGTGTTCTGTCCATCAGCAAGTTATTAGTCGGTAAAACTCCTGACAATTGTTTGTGCTGTGTCGTATTGTTCCGTCACTGTCGTCCGAAGTAGGTGTGGCGGTTCTTATCGATGTATGGTGTTGGGCATCTTTATTTATCCATGACACATACAGGAATAGAACGCTCATTCTCTGACTGATGTGTATAGTAATTTGGGATATAACTTACGATCATTGCACTATTTGAGTGCTTTGTGCATATTGTTTTCAGAAAACAGATAATATGAAGGTAGACAAGGGTATAGGGATTATTAGAGTTTACTTTAAGTATGTGGATGGTTAATTATTTAACTTGCCTAAGGATAACAAATGTTTGCTTTGAACCCTCCATACGTCATCAGTTCACGTCATCACTCCTATACCCTCCCTCCAATTCTCAAAAACACTTTTACCTGCTCAATTATCTATGTTACCTGTTGCTGGTTCAATTATACCCTGCTCAAGCTATTGCCACTAGATTTAATGATATATTTCAAATACATTTATAAACACATCTCAACCATCCCTCCTAATCAATCAAAATACAATAGAAATAATTACTACCTGTTAGTATATAAAATACTTATAAATACCATACAGTACATACAAATTAATATTCCATTGAAGCCGGTTGTTTTAGCTAGTAGATACCTGTGCAAGTTACACCGTATTTTACAGTTACAGCTATGATTTAAAAAGGCGTTACATTCCTTTAGTTTGGGGTTGGGCATACTATCATTCTTAATTAAATATTGATTTTAAAAATTAAGAAACCTGTCACAGTGTGCAATATGCCCCGCTTCAGGTAAATTATGCATGTTGCGGATGTAGGATTGTGAAGGGATGTCCAAGGGCTGTTTAAGAGGACTCATTCCTTTCCATTCGCATTGACGACTAGGGAAAACCTCGGGTAAAAACCTCAGTCAGGATTGCCGGTCTCGACGGGATTCGAGACGGAAGCTTCCGAATCAGTCAAGTGCTTGGCGCTCGAGTCAAGACTGTCGGTTAGTTTGTGTTGGTGTTTGTTGCTCTGCGACTCAAATAGTATAATGTAGTAATAATATGACTGACTGTACAGTGTACATGGTGGCAGACGATATGCAGAGTAGCGCCAGCCTATGGGATTCCAGCACCCTTGGCGATTTATAAAAAAAATTAATGACAAGATTGCGAATTTCAGAAATTCTTCAATCGAGCTTTTTATGGTTAGATACAACAATTCTAATTATTACGAATATGATGTACATTCTAGCCCATGTATTTATTGTACACAAAATGTAAATACACGTGTTTGTCAACCTAAGACGTATTATTAGAAAAACATATGTTTTTTTATCGTTAAAACTAGCTTTTGTAGATAAAAGCTTTGACCGGAACCGGTAAAGTGAAATTATCAAAGAAATAATCTGTGAATACTTGAGAAAACATGGAAATAAACATGGGTTCGTGCCCTAGTTGGGGGTAATAATAATTAGTAATTATTGTTAATTTTTCGTTGAGACCTTGCGGTGAAAAACAAGTTTATATACGAAACTTACATAGACAAGTAAATGCATAATGTCATGTTCACTTATGAACAGTTCATAATATGATTGTAATTTTTTCCCCCACATTCTAACACACTGTGCAATACCCCCACCGGGGTGAAACTTAAACACAATGAAATACCACAAAAAAGAAAAA
>JAMZAV010014774.1:0-14319 GCA_024449915.1 Sweltsa coloradensis | reverse complement strand
ATAAATCTTTTAAACACTAGATTATTCAATTGCAAAAAACCCATTTAAAAAGAGAGAAATCGTTGTACAAGTGAATAAAATATGGAATCAAAATTTGGGGGGGTTATAGAAACTATATTTTTCTGCTATGCGGGTTTCTTTGTGTTATTCTTGCTATTAGTCGTTAGTTTGTTATTGTTATTGTTGTTTTGTATTGTTTTAGTTTAACAGCTATTTATAGAACTACAATCAATAGAATGGTTAGACAGGTAGACATATATTGCCAGTTGTCAGTATGTCCTGTTGTACGTTCGTCTGTTATCTTCTGTCTGTCTAATTGCTTTTCGTTATTGTTTTGTTAGAAACATGTTGCAATTAAAAAATCCAGTTTCCATACACTTAGCCACAATTTTTTAATTTAATTATGTATTTTATGTCCAGTAAATATAACATGCAAAAATACCAATACATAATAAAATACCAAATAACTATAACTAACTCTAAATGATGATTTTAGTTGCATCACTTCTCTATTAAAGGGGTATTTAACCCGCTAAACTCAAAAAATATATTTCATTCAGGCTAACAAGTAAGGGAATTTAGAACTAACAGAAAAATTATTGGGGCCACCATGACCTCCCAAAAAATTGTCAAACATGACATTTTTCGAGCTAGGTCATCGGCAAAAATCCCCCAAAAGGGAAATAACATGGGGACGATCTTTATGCCCCGTGACCTTGGAGGATTTTGATCCAAAAAAATATTGGCCATTTTTGACGTACTCTACAGCCTTTTCTGTAAATTTTCTATGTTTAGTTTTGAAATTTTGGGGGCAAGTAGTTCGGTCAAAATATGCTGATTACCAAGATGGGGTGTGATTTTGGAATGCATATTTTTGCGTGTTTGAGGTTATATTTGGGCTCAGTTTCAAGACACGGTGTTATAAAGGGGCATTTTAGATTGGTACTATGCTTTTAGTATCTATGTGGACCAAAAAAGAAGCAGGTTAAAGCCGATTTCAGAAATTTCCCAAAACACCAATTTTTGCAAATTCGGGAAATAAAAATAATTCAAAAATTCGTGTTAAAATCACAGTTACAAGATAAAATTTTTTTTTAAACTGTCATTTTAGTGTAGTATTGTGCTATAGATCACGTGGTAAAAAATTTTTTTTGGGTTTTTTAGCCCCTTTAATGCTCTATCTGTACTGTTTGTTTTTTCGAGACGATGAGTGGTGATGTAAACGGCGGAGGACAATTACAAAAAACATTACTGTCCTCGTAGAACCAGCGCTTCGGACCAGCGCCCTAATCGTATCCAATGCAAAATTGAAAAACAATATGCCAATGAATACCTAGCAATTCATAAATGGAATACAAATATTTCCCTGGTAAATATTTTAATATTATGAGCATACTGTTTGTATTGTCACTTCTAAATGTATTATCCAAACATTTTTTAGTGGTGTTTTGGGCAAACATACATAAATACACACAATTATACAATACATACAATACACATACATGGGATAAATAACCAAAAAACAATTATTATTATTTAAACAATTTGGTTACTATTAACGTATCAGCTATTAGGGTGAGAATTACCATAGAAGACATAACCAAATATTTAATTTATAGAAAGCGTCTGCGATATAGTGCCTGGATAAGCATTGTATGGGAAATCAATACATTATACAAAAAGTTTATCTGTGAAATGCGGCACGGTGGGTTTTTACTGAGCTTGCACTCATAAAAGCTGGCCCTACCCACACACCTGGTCATCATAGCCGCCAGAATATGAGCAGTATTTATATAATAAACTTTAGTATGGCACTTGTCAGGTCCAGTTGTTAAAAAAAAGTTAATTTACAAGGAGGCAAAACGTTA
Source organism: Sweltsa coloradensis (assembly GCA_024449915.1). Classification (NCBI taxonomy): domain Eukaryota; kingdom Metazoa; phylum Arthropoda; class Insecta; order Plecoptera; family Chloroperlidae; genus Sweltsa; species Sweltsa coloradensis. The sequence goes on along the minus strand of JAMZAV010014774.1, from coordinate 12,451 downwards.
GTTATCATTAATGAGTAAAATAAAAATAAGGATGAAATTCTCTGTATCACAAAAAAAAACAGATTGGAATTATTTAAATAAATAAATTCGCATTTTCGAGTTATTCACTCAGTCACAGAACTGATTTTCAGTGGGGGACATTGAATTTAAAGCGACCAAGCCAACCCTGTAGGGCCGACGCCATCGACGAGAGAGCCCCCGATCAATAAGTTTGGGCACGATTCCAGCCGCGGCGGACTGCGCCAGAATTTCGATCACGTAGATGTTATTTTGACATGCCACATTAGAAGTGCAAAACCCACATGCAGGGTTTTGATGGAAGGAAAAAAATAAATGCTACAAAAATGATAATTTTTCTCTTAAATAAAGTGCAAAATATTTAAAATGCTACTTTTACGGTAGTTTTACTATGTTTTCGTCAAGGCAAATTCAACACAACATACGAGACCATTTCTGACAACTAACAGGGCTTTAATATTGTACATATGTATATCGATTTCTAGTTCTATCCACATTTTAAAATCGCATGTGTGGACAACTATTTTGACAACATTTTCTGGAAGTCAATTTAGTTTCCACGCGATAGTCAAGTAAATGTGTATTAGGGCCTACAGCTTGTTAATTATCCAGCATGAAATCAAGAGGTTTTTAACACATAAATTCACAACTAAATGACTTTAAATCGAAGAGTTATTAGTTAGGCGATACTTGTTGTTGGTTTTAGTAGAGGTCTGTTATAATTATTTCAAATGCACTTTTATATTTAGAATAATTATTATACGGTGTATACTTTGATGCATTTGACCCACGTTTAGCTAACGAAAATCAAACTTTTGATGCAGTAATTTTGCAGAAAAGTCTTGGTTTCGGTTTTTAATTTTTATATTTCAACTAAAAAGTAACAGAGGCTTTTAATTTTTTTCATATTTTTATTAGAATAATTTTTTGTCAGATTTTTGTTATGAAAATATAAAAAATAATATTTTAAAATTATATTAAATAAAAAAGTTCAAACTTTTAGGGGAAATGATCGATTACACCATTTTCAATAAACGCATTTTCCAATACGCATGCAGATAAACGTCTATGTACACATTGCCATCGATAGAAATAAATTACTCGAAATAGAATCCTACTTTAGTTAAATTTATAGTTGAAACAAACAAAAAGACGGCTCAAACTTTTAGCCAATTTTCCAACATATAGCAATAATCATAGCAATCATTAATCGAGAAGAAAATAAGCGGTAACCATTAGTTTAAGGTTACAGTTTAGAATGATTGCATCATTTTGATATTGGATGGTAGCAATTTACGAGGTATAAACTGTTATCAGATAACATAAAATGGTTGTACGTTACACCAATTGGTTAAAATATACAGGGGTTGACGGTAACATAATTCGAAAATTCAAATCTAGAATAATAACGCTAGCTGGTATCAGAGTTTTTATTGCCAGCGCAGAGTCGAATAAATAAATTGACCAAACAATCCAACCAACATTTCCGAATGATTGATTGATTGATAGATTGATTGATTGAACATACGATTGATATGTGATATTTAGCATTTACCCTCATCAAGGATAATACGCATACAAAGTTTTTGGTGAGCTTGGGTGTAAGAGGACTGGTCTAGCTCCACAAGAAGGGGATCAACATGAGATTTTCTGTTAAATATCCGTTTCCAGAAATGAAACTTTTCAATTACTTTTTCAAATTAATTTTAATTTTCTTCAGCCATAAATCATTACTCCGAATAAAACTTTGAACAATGCAAAAGGAACATATAATTACGATGGGGGCTATCATATAAGATTTTCGTCGATTTTCAATCGTATAAAAGTTGTATTAGAAGATTATCAGCCGAGCTCGGATTATTTTGTTTATTTTTCGCACAACAGGCTACAAATTTCAGAATATGTTCTCAACACTATGACACATCTCCAGTATAAAGTAGGCCAAAATTAGTTCACCGGAAGTTGGTCAAAACAAAAGACTAGAACGCAAACTTGTGAAAAAAACCTAAAAACACACTTAAATATCTGTATCTTGGCATTTTATGGGTTAGAGTCTTGAAATTTGTCTTAAAAGTTGTGAATTAACAACGTCTATTATTAGAATTTGCAAACAAAATATCAAAATATTGAATTTGAAGAGTCGAAATTCATAAAAAGTGTCAAAAATTACAGTAAAAAATGATTTACCGCACTTTAGTTCAATTTAAATGCATTTATTGTTGAAATACCAAAAAAATATTTGCATTGCTATTTAGTCTGATTCTTTGGCTAAACACATTGTCGCTGGTCGAACTCTGGAACGTGAACTTCATAGCGTCGTTTTATTATTCCCGAGTTTCGGTGCAGCTCCCGCGGCGCTAACCAGGCATAAGAAAGTGTTATTTTCGGGGTACCGATATAGGTAAATAGTGCATTTAATCGGAAATGGTTTACTTTAAGTCAATGCGGTTAGTGTAGAAATATTAAGGAGGCTTACTATTGAAGTATATTATATTTTCATTTGAGAAAAAACGGCACATATACCTTTATTATGGTATTGTCGGTAATTAATAAGAAAATGCAATCTTTCCAATGTTTAACGGAATGGTTCTTGAAACTTATCAAATCACTGAGACCACGATATTATAGCTATCGAAATACCAAATACACAGTTATAAAGGTATAGGCATCTTCTCCATGTTGCATCAAACCATATGCATCTAGCGTTATTGATTGACATAATAGGCCAATATTAGTGAAGCACCGTAATTCATGGAATGTTCTATCATTTATTTGCCGTAAATAATACTAAATATTATTTTACAAGATGGCGGACGAAGATCAAAGTATGAAATTTTGTCAGTTTAAGGCATCAATGGTGGGAATATTGAGAAGAAAAAAATATTTTTTTTAGTGAAAACTTTAAAGAATAAAAATAAAAACACAAAATTTCCAAGTTTTTTAATTTTGTATTTTGTTCTTTCGGTGCAATTTTTGGTTCATTTTCTAAAATAATCCCAACTTTGAGAAATAAACCTTTTCTCATACCAGCATTAGGTAATGACATTATAAATAATGTTAACTTGGTCAGTTCAAAGGGCGCCGAAATCGTTGCGGTATGAAGTATGTTCGTTTTAAAAAACTCTTAGAAAATGTAGTAAGAGGCGGGTAGTTAAATTCCTTTTTTAAATGGTAGTAGGGAGCATAGGTAATTCCGTGGCCGAAAAGGTGAAAGAGCTATGTATCTGGTATCAATCGTTCGTATTGATCCATAGATAGACAGTTTCGATGGTGTGAGTCTTGATTTTTTGGCTGAGACCGGCCATATCTAAAACAAGATGGCCGCCGCTTTCGAATTTTAAACTAGCGTATCTTCGTAAGTATTTGACCGATTACAATTTCAAAGGTACCATTCGAAAGGTAAATGATAGAAATTTAAATAAATGTAACAAATTTTCACAAAAATCCCATATGTTTGAGGTTATGTTACAAAAACTCTAACTAATTACTTTACACTTTCTCGTTATGGAACGATATTTACTAGGTAAAAAGGTTAAACATTTTCTTAAGTTGCATTTTTGGTAGATTATTTGTATGTGTTTTTAATGAATCCATGCATTTAATTTTCTGACAATTATAGCCTGAGTTTATGTAATTGAAGCGATGGCATGTGTAGATGAATATATGCTACTATTGTGTGATCTTTATGTTTCAAATACATTTTGTCGAGGCACAATTGGTGAAACAATTAGATATTTGGTATAAATGGATTCGTTATGAACCGAACTTAAACAATTTTGAATGGGTAAATTTCGATTTTTTTACTGAGACCTTCCCTGGGCAAAAACAAGATGGCCGCCGTCATTGAACATTTTAACTCAAAATCTTTAAAAGTATTTCGCCGATTTAAATTTTAAAGGTACCATTGAAAAGGTAATAAAAAGAGCTACAAATGATATATCAACAATTTTCCAGAAAGTTTAATTTTTTTAAGGTTATGTTTGTTTTGAGATTTTTGTATTTTTAACGATTTTTTCAGAGCACAATAAGTGAAACAACTATGTATGGGTATCAATCGATTCGTTTTGAAACGTGATTTAACAATTTTGATGGGAAAAATTTCGATTTTTTTACTGAGGCCTTCCCATGGCAAAAAACAAGATGGCCGCGCCAATGAACCTTTTGACTCGCATATCATTAAAAGTATATATCCGATTTTTAATGCACGTATGCCGTTGAAAAGGTAATTAAAAGAGAAATAAACTATATATTATCATTTTGTTGAAACATTAATATTTACTGAGGTTATGTTACAAAAACTTAAATTATTTACCACACTCGTCATCGGTATGGAACTTATGGCGCATATATTTACATGACAAAAACGGTTTTTGAATATGTTTGGCTTGTTTATCCGTAGAATATCTCTTTATGTATTCAATGAGTCCTTACTTTTTATGTTCCGACAAATATATCCCGAGATAATGTATTTGAAGCGACGGCATGTGTAAATGAATAATATATGCATAGAGTATTTTGATCTGATGTTTTAAACACATTTCGTAGAGGCACAATAATTGATGAAAGTATTATGTATCTGGTATCAATCGATTCGTTATGAAACGTCCTTTAACAATTTTGATGAGGTACCCGTCGCAAAAAAAAAACAAGATGGCCGCCGAAAAAAAACTTTGTAGCTTACATATTTTCTAAGATAATTGACAGATTCATTTCAAATGGTACCGTTGGAAAGGTAATTAAAGGAGCAAAAAAGTATTAATTTGCAATTTTCACGAAACGTTTATATTTACTGAGGTTATCTTGTTACTACACTCGATTGTTGCAGTTATGGAACAAAATATAACGTTTATATGTATATATGTTGTTTAACCTTAGTTTTATAGTAAGCGACTTTGACGCTGTTATTTTGGTACCATAGACAGAAATTAATAAAAGTTCTTCCACCGGGGATTGAACCGGGACCTGATGGAAAGAGTATGACAGTATGACATACATATCGGCCACGAAAATCTCTAAAAATCAAAAAAAATTATATATTAAGACAGAAATTTAAAAAATACCTCACGGGGTTTGAACTCGGGACCTAGACTGTCCATGTCATACTTTTCCAACTGGTCCCGGGTTCAATCCCCGGTGGAAGAACTTTTATTAATTTCTGTCTATGGTACCAAAATAACAGCGTCAAAGTCGCTTACTATAAAACAAAGGTTAAACAAAATATATACATATATACGTTATATTTGTTCCATAACTGTAACAATTGAGTGTAGTAACAAGATAACCTCAGTAAATATAAAAGTTTCGTAAAAATTGCACAATTTATACTTTTTTGCTCCTTTAATTACCTTTCCAACGGTACCTTTGAAATGAATCTGTCAATTATCTTAGAAAATATGTAAGCTACAAAGTTTTTTTCGGCGGCCATCTTGTTTTTTTTGCGACGGGTACCTCATCAAAATTGTTAAAGGACGTTTCATAACGAATCGATTGATACCAGATACATAATCCTTTCATCAATTATTGTGCCTCTACGAAATGTGTTTAAAACATCAAGATCAAAATACTCTATGCATATATTATTCATTTACACATGCCGTCGCTTCAAATACATTATCTCGGGATATATTTGTCGGAACATAAAAAGTAAGGACTCATTGAATACATAAAGAGATATTCTACGGCATAAACAAGCCAAACATATTCAAAAACCGTTTTTGTCATGTAAATATATGCGCCATAAGTTCCATACCGATGACGAGTGTGGTAAATAATTTAAGTTTTTGTAACATAACCTCAGTAAATATTAATGTTCCAACAAAATGGTTAATATATAGTTTATTTCTCTTTTAATTACCTTTCAACGGCATACGTGCATTAAAAATCGGATATATAACTTTTAATGATATGCGAGTCAAAAGGTTCATTGGCGCGGCCATCTTGTTTTTTTGCCATGGGAAGGCCTCAGTAAAAAAATCGAAATTTTTCCCATCAAAATGTTAAATCACGTTTCAAAACGAATCGATTGATACCCCATACATAGTTGTTTCACTTATTGTGCTCTGAAAAAATCGTTTAAAAATACAAAAATCTCAAAACACACATAACCTTAAAAAAAATTAAACTTTCTGGAAAATTGTTGATATATCATTGTAGCTCTTCTTATTACCTTTTCAATGGTACCTTAAAAATTTAAATCGGCGAAATACTTTTAAAAGATTTTTGAGTTAAAATGTTCAATGACGGCGGCCATCTTGTTTTTGCCCAGGGAAGGTCTCAGTAAAAAAATCGAAATTTACCCATTCTAAATTTTTTAAGTTCGGTTCATAACGAATCGATTTATACCAAATATCTAATTGTTTCACCAATTGTGCCTCGACAAAATGTATTTGAAACATAAAGATCACACAATAGTAGCATATATTCATCTACACATGCCATCGCTTCAATTACATTAACTCAGGCTATAATTGTCAGAAAATTAAATGCATGGATTCATTAAAAAACACATACAAATAATCTACCAAAAATGCAACTTAAGAAAATGTTTAACCTTTTTACCTAGTTAATATCGTTCCATAACGAGAAAGTGTAAAGTAATTAGTTAGAGTTTTTGTAACATAACCTCAAACATATGGGATTTTTGTGAAAATTTGTTACATTTATTTAAATTTCTATCATTAACCTTTCGAATGGTACCTTTGAAATTGAAATCGGTCAAATACTTACGAAGATACGCTAGTTTAAAATTCGAAAGCGGCGGCCATCTTGTTTTAGATATGGCCGGTCTCAGCCAAAAAATCAAGACTCTTACCATCGAAATTGTTTATCTTTGGATCAATACAAATCGATTGATACCAGATACATAGCTCTTTCACCTTAGCTGCCACGGAAGCATGTTTTCATACCCTATGCTCCCCCACTATGGCTTTTACCTCAACATTAATATTATGTACTAGTGCGATGTTATATTAAAATGGTTAAAAGGGAAAACGTTTGCTAATTTTTAATTATACTTTTTATTTTGTATTTTAGTTTGAATGACCAATAAGGGTTAATTATATTGTTTATGTCCAAGGATGTATTTTACATTAATATTTACTATGGCGGCTGGCACAATGAAAATGTTATTATATGAGGCAGTCTTTCAATCGAACAGTCTGCTCATGAAGACAACTTGCTTGTTTCAAATTGTTTGTCATAAAAATAAATTGGTTCTACAGATGCGTTCGCGTTCGACTGTCTGAATGTAGAAGCAGGGTATACTAAATACTTAACACCTTCTGCAGCTCAGCATAAGTATAAGGTGACCAGACGTACCGGTTTGACCGGTACAGTAGCGTTTTCAGAACACTTGTACCGGTGTCCCGAGAGACTCATTAAAATGACGTATTTGTACCAGTTTGCAATTTTGGGGAGAAAGTGTCCTGGTATTTTCTTAACTATACCGTGCATGGGAGGATAATGTTTTACTTTAAAAATACACTCCTCTGATTAATACTAATAGTAGAGACAATGAAATAGTTCTTCCACTTTCAAGAAGATAATTAATTTTCTATCGGGGTGTGCGAGTACTTTTAATGATTTTGGTGGAGGTGCCGGGTCGCGCACGTGGTGAAAACGTAAAAATCGTTAGGCCTATATATTTTTGGCGCTACCTTACCAATGCTGACTACTTAGCCTAATAGTAACCTGAGTCTTTTGATACAAATTCAAATTCATTTTGGAAGTTTTGAACTATTTTTGGGCAATAATAATAAAAATTTGTCACTATTATGTTAGTTTCAACATTTTCATGTAATATCATTTACTGAATGTCATAGGCCTAGCCCTAATATTTGTGCTTGATGCTTGATCATTAAAATGATTTAGAGAGAAGTTACATTTAAAAATGAATTGGATGGTACTCTGTCTTCACGTTTGGTGCCTACATTTAGACGAACATCAATAAATAAAATTAGTTTTGTTCATATTGTAAATAATAAATAAAGTAAAATTTTTAGAAATTAAACGAAGTACTCGGACTCGAATTCGGACTCGATACTTGAGTTATTTTAAGTACTCGTTTCGGATTCGCCTCGAACTCAAAAACCTGGACTCGCACATAGTGCCATAATACATTTTTATCGTGGGAAACCTGTTATAGGGTGCAATTAGCCCCTCTTCAGGTGGACTAGGTATGTGCGGTAGGAAATTGTGAAGGGATGTCCGAGGGCTATTTGAGAGGACTCAATCCCTTGCATTAAAAAAACCTTCAGTCAGGATTGCCGGTCTCGACGGGATTCGAACCCGGGACATCCCGAATCAGAGTCGAGCGCTTAGCGCCCGAGCCAACACTGTCGGTCATTATTAATATGTGTATGACTTACTACTAACTATCTGTATGTGTTGTGTTCGTTGCGCAATTGTCAAATCGTTGAATCGCTTTTGGTAACATTTTAAGTCAAATTACTTGAGAAATTGTAAGTCTTTTCTCAATCTACAAACGTTCTAAGAACAAAATGTTTGATTTCACGTTATAAAAAATCGCCTAATTTATGTATACCGAGTTTGTTGAAAGTTTCACCCAATATCCGGGACCAATATTGAAGAAGCTGTTTTAACTTGTACAAAAAATGTCACCAATATATCGACTGGCGCTGCCTTCGCCCTGAAAAGACTAGTTATTTGGAGTTCCAAGAAACGGTAACTGCGGAACTTCTGGAAAAAACAACATCATGTCCGTCTGAATGGCACACTGCAGAAAGACGTGCCGTCACCGCTTCGTTTGCAAGACGCCATTTCGTTGAGATGATTCCTCCTACTGGCAATGAGCAACACCCGTCGCGTAGATGTGTAGTATGCAAGAAGCATGGCAGTCGGAAGGAAACTAGCTACATGTGTCCTGACTGTGATGACATCGCCTTGTGTATTTTTCCGTGCAACAAGACCTACCACACCATAAAAAGATTCTAGGCTTCTATGGCTTCTCTCGTCATAATATACTATCTCATCATATCTATGCTTGCTCGTAGTACGCATGAACTCTAGTGGTTATGTCTTTCCACAAATGTATTTTTCTCTCTTAGTATGCTCGTATTATTTCTGACAGACAATACGCTTGAACTCTGGTGGTTTAACCTTTCCACAAACAAAAAAGACCCCATTTCGGTTTTAAAAAAGGCCCCATTTTGGTTGACTCCTTGGCGTTGGTTATGGGGCTTTTTACTAACTATCAACCACATTGAAATAATAAATAATTCATTTCTTGTACAACGTTTTTTAATGTGTTTCCCTGCCATTTTATTTTAGTGTTAGTGCTCCTTTATTTCTAATTAAGTTTTTTAGGTTTTTGTTGGGTTTTAGATAGTCTGGTTGGTGATTCAAAATAATTATTCATAACCGTAGGGCCCATTGCATGCTGGGGAAAATGCTATAATTGATTTACTAAATATATGTCTGTATTTTATTTTAATCGTTTCAATTATTTAGGTGACATAAGCAAGACCTTACAAATAAGTCATGCTTTGATTTGGTTGACCTAGTGGCTGGTTTAGTATATATATAGGTGGGGAAAGATTGATAAATTTTAGCAATGCATGCCATGTGCTAAATAAGAGACTTTTTTGAACAAGTAAATTGTTAGAAATAAAACATGTTGGACTATTCACTGTTCTTTATATTATTACAAATAAATTAAATTCGTAGTCAACAATAGTCCAACGTGTTTTATTTCTAACTGCTAAAAATATCTTCAATTGTAGTTGGGGATTATTATTAGAAAATGAACCAAAAATTGCACCAAAATAACAAAATAGAAATTCCAACACTTGAAATTTTTGTGTTTTTATATTTTATTCTTTAAAGTTTTTCACGAAAAAAATAATTTTTCTTTTCAATATCCCCACCATTGATGCCTTTAACCGACAAAAATTTCATACTTTGATCTTCGTCCGCCATCTTGTAAAAAAATATTTAGTATTATTTACGGCAAATAAAATGATAGAACATTCCATGAATTTCTGTGCTTCACTAATATTTGTCTATTATGTGAATCAATAACTCTAGATGCTTATGTTTTTATGCAACATGGAGAAGATGCCTATACCTTTATAACTGTGTATTTTGGGATTTCGATAGCTATAATATCGTGGTCTCAGTGATTTGATAAGTTTCAAGAACCATTCCGTTAAACATTGGAAAGATCGCATTTTCTTATTAATTACCGACAATACCATAATAAAGGTATATGTGCCGTTTTTCTCAAATGAAAATATAATATACTTCAATAGTAAGCCTTCCTTAATATTTCTACACTAACCGCATTGACTTAAAGAAAACCATTTCCGATTTAATGCACTATTTACCTATATCGGTACCCCGAAAATAACACTTTCTTATGCCTGGTTAGCGCCGCGTGAGCTGCACCGAAACTCGGGGAATAATAAAAACAGATGCTATGAAGTTCACGTTCCAGAGTTCGACCAGCGACAATGTTTTAGCCAAAGAATCAGACTAAATAGCAATGCAAATATTTTTTTGGTATTTCAACAATAAATGCATTTAAAATTGAACTAAAGTGCGGTAAATCATTTTTTACTGTAATTTTTTTACACTTTTTTTGAATTTTCGACTCTTCAAATACAATATTTTGATATTTTTTTGCAAATTCTAATAGACGTTGTTAATTCACAACTTTTAAGACCAATTTCAAGACTCTAACCCATAAAATGCCAAAGATACAGATATTTAAGTGTGTTTTAGGTTTTTTCACAAGTTTGCGTTAGTCTTTTGTTTTGACCAACTTCCGGTGAACTAATTTTGGCCTACTTTATACTGGAGATGTGTTATAGTGTTGAGAACATATTCTGAAATTTGTAGCCTGTTGTGCGAAAAATAAACAAACTTCTACAGTTGAAGAGCTAGCCGTTTGATAATCTTCAGCTATTGGGACTTGTGGACTTATGGCCATTTTGACAGATTCCAACTACTAGACAATTATTTTTATTATTTTTTCATTATCTATAGCCAATTTATGGAAAAGTGCTATGATTTGTGACTTCATATTTTATTCTTTCCCAATTATGTTCAATTTCATATAAACTGACTGAAATTGGTTGAGAAATTTGAAACCTGGTAAAATGACAATACCGGCTTTAGCTTCTGTGCACATAATGTTTCCTATCCTACATAAAACAATGGCATCGACCTTAAGCACTGCAGCCAACATTACAGCAACACCAGTACAGAGCTAACAGTCAGAAGTTCAAATCGCTTGCCGAGGCGTAACCTTATTTATTATTTATACAACAATGTTGCCTTGCATGGTGAGTGCGTGTCACAGACGATAATTCAAGCTGGTATCGGTATCGAACCGGCTGCAATATTCACAGGCAGGACACTTCAATATTGTGATGTTTGTTATATTTATTGCTCACTGAGGGATGTGCATTATGCAGCGATTATCAATGTTTATGTTGATGTTGAATCTCGTGCACTAGAAATTGCAAATATATATATATATTATTGATTTGCACATTGATATTTATATAGTAGGCTAGATCCGCAGTCTCCAATACGTCCGCACAGGCGCGAGCGTTTCAAAGTTAAGCGCCAATTTGCCCTATTCAAGATGGCGATTTGGCGTTTTAATTTATGCTTTGTTAATGCAATAAAGTATTTTACTGGATTGTTTGATATGGTTTTAGCTTGTGCAGCATGGGAGTGCACAAACAGAAACAATAAGAAGTTATTGCATAAGGGAATTTAGTAATCATTTGGTGTTAATGTCTAATATGCTCACCTGTAAACCTGACGGCCATCTTTAAAAATAAAACCGCTCCCATCTTCTTAACATGCAAACTGTAATTTCAAGTTTGCTTCTAATTGACACGCCAGTGGACCAATGACTGCGGATGTAGCCTACTATAGATGTTAAATATCAATGGATTTGCAACACCGACAGTGTTGGCTAGAGCGCTAAGCGCGCGACTCTTATTCGGGAGGTCTCGGGTTTAAATCCCATCCAGATCGGCATATATGGCTGAAGGTTTTTTTCTGGGGTTTCCTCAGTCGATAATGCGAATGCAAGGGATTCAGTCCTGTCAAACCGCCCTCGGACATCCCTTCACAATTGGCCTATCCACAACATACCTAATTAGATACTTGGATGGATTGAATGGATTGCACCCTGGGCAGGCTTTCCACGAATAATTATTTATTTATTTATAATTTGCAACAAGCTCTGGTAAGGAAAAACGCAAAAGAGTTGTTTGTATATTTGGTTAAGGGCGCGTCAACGTTAGGTCATAGTGCGCCACCTAGCTAGGAAATGGAGTGGATAGAGGTTAACCCAATGCTTATTTTTAAAAAAATCGTTTTGGGGGGGCCGGTTTTAAAAAAAGTTGGTGTTTTTAGGGGAAAAAAAGGGGATTTAAAAAAGGGGTTTTAAAAAAAA